>SGPM01000321.1:0-30657 GCA_004802725.1 Antrodiella citrinella
CGTATTTGCTCCTAGTCTAGGGTTAGGGTGTCAAGGAAACCCCGTGTCGGGGTTATGGTCAAGCGCTGAGCCTGGACTAGTATGAGTCACGATCAACGTTCAACAACAACTCCTTGATTCTACGAAACTCTTGACCTATAAGGCCTTACAATATTGCCCTAGCCCGCTGTAGAGGACTATGTGTATGGCCGATATCTGCATTTCAATCGCGCTATTGCCAATGAACGTTGAAGATAATCACCATGATAGTGAGCCTTGACCACCGTTTTTTTCTCTGTCCAGACTCGCCACAACCATGAACTCACGGTTTCGCTAGACATCCCCGCAGGATATGTCCCTAGATCTTTTATTGACAAAGGAGATATGACTCGAGATTTTGCATTGTGCGACTCTTTTTGTCCTCCACCGACAACCGCCGCAGAACACCACACAACTTCGTGTTCTTGTTATCTAATATCGATTCCTCGTAACGCTTGGGTCGTTTTGATTTTGGCTATTATTGACTGCCACTTGGAACTCGGTACGCCGCACTCACTGTACTTCTGCGGTCGTTGCTGACGGTCGGCAAAACACTAAGTGCTTCTCTCCACTCGCAACATGCGAAGAGCGCGTATCTATACTCCGCGAGTCAAGCTCCTTTGTGCCACTGCCCATCCATGTATGTGCGCAGCCGCCTCGTACTTTGTAGGTGCGGAGTTTGTAACCATAGTCCATTGTTCACTGCCTCGTGGCTTTGCTATCCTATCATGATCATGGACATGAGCTATGGCCACCATCCAGAGCGCTTTGTAGCGGGCATATAAAGGTCTTTCATCATTCCTTCGTGTCATTTCTCTCCATCTCCATCTCAATACCTCAGTTGCTTCACCACATAGACCCCTCATGACGAGTCTCAGTATCCCAGGCAGCGATCGCGTCGTATGGCACCAAACATGGCCGCGCAAGCCGAACGGCGGCGCCCTCCCTCGGAACCCTGCTCCCAATGGCCACCGACCTCCGAACAGACTCATGTGGGCTCACACGTTCGACGAATTCTGCTGGATCTCGCGGTATACCGACATACCCAACATCCGCACCATGTGGTCGCGCTCCATGATCAAGGAATTCGGCGAGCTCTACAACTCGGAGCTGGAGTACGCGTTCTTCGAGTGCCCCGAGTACGTCGCGGAGCCGCGCAAGAAGAAGCCGTGGCCGGTGTTGAAGATGAAGGGTGAGGATGGGACTATGAAGGGCGTGCGGATGGACCCTACGCTGGGCGTGCTTGACGAGGGCTGTGATCACGAGAGGTTGCCCCTACGCGTGGCTATCATGGTGGACTCGGACGACGATGTCGGAGACGGCGAGGACGTAGACGGTACCGTGAGGACGCTCAAGCCAGACGGAACTTGGTTCTACCCGTTTATCGACATGTTTGACTGGCGCAGGATGGTCTACAAGACGCGAACACATCAGCAAACCGGATTCACTTATTACTACGTCAAGCCGCCTTCCAACTTCTACTCTATGAGCTTGGCGGAGGTCAGGAGGATAGGAAACAATGATGTGGTTGTCGACAAACCTCACGAAGATCAGAAGGTGGACGGACTCGCAGACGTCGAAGGTACGTCGTATTCCTGGTTATACAACTGTCCTAAATGGTCTGATCAGAGCATGTCTAGAAGCAGATGAGGACGCGTCAGAAGATGGCCAGGAGGATAGATCTTCAGACATTGATGAAGGTATGTAGGTTCGCCGATCACTGGCATGGTCCTTGACTGACGTGTCGGAGGAACAGATGAGGACGTGTCCAATGCGGATTCAGATGCAACTATGGACTGTACAGACGAGGGTGGGTCCACACCTCCCCCCAACGCAGTCTCCAAGCCTGAACCCGCCCCCAAGATCAACCACTTCTCTACTAGCGGTATCCCCAAACTGGAAGAGAAGATTCCGGCGCAGTACTTCCCTGACACTTTGGTTGTCCACGATCCGTACGGCGTCTCTATGGGATGCGACGATCGCAGCTACGGCGGAGCCTACACAAACGACTATAGCGATGACGAGGGAGAGAAGGTGTACGAGGCAGGCGCAGATGCTGAGGCGAGGAAGACCACACGAGATGCATTCGTTTATAAGCGAGTATATCCTGTCGCTCCATCTCCTACCCCTTCGAAGGACATACACGACAACACGATCAAAACCGAGGACAGCAAAGGTCCGGAGTCCACTGCACATCTCTACATGTATCCTAAGCATCGTCTTGGTGTTGGCCACCACTCCCACGTCTATCTCTCCCCTCTCGAGCTCCCCGATCCGCTGACGACGTTCACCTCATCATCTGCTCGTCCGGGAACGGTCCTCGTGGCTGCCAAGCTCGCCATCCAGCAGCGACAGGCCCGAGATCTTCTCGCAGCCGAAGCGAAGACTTACAATGAGTTTCCGGAGCACCTTAGCGACGAATACTGCGGACTCCACCTGCTGTCGCCGTTCCAACAGACGTTGGCTCCTTCCTGCGCGGTCGTACCGAGGTTCTATGGATACTATGTACCCGTGTATCATGATAGCGAGAAGCGGGACTCTAAGGGGAAGTTACGGTACCCGTGGCAGAAGAGAAGCCCCATCTTGTTGATGGAGCACTGCGGTACTCCGATTGAAGCTTCAAAGCTGACTAGGGACGAGCGGTATGTGAACACCCCCTTGTCAACACCTACTATCGCTCACTGACATCTTGACGTCCAGGGCAGACTGCTACTCCCTCCTCATGCGCATGCATATGGAAGAAGTCCATCACGGATCCTTCTACGAACGCAACATCGTCGTGCAGCCCGGCCCACTGACCAAACCTCCCGTCGCACGCTCGCTCAAGGACCCGTCCTTCCGCGTGATCGACTTCGGTCGCACCATAAGCTGGCCGGAATGGCTCAAGAACGAACGCGGAAAGGACATGGCCGCGTACAAANCCGACCAGGAAGCCATCCGGCGTGGCGAGAAGAAAGCGTCCGACATGAAGTTCTCGATGGGCGGCGCTGGGTGGTGGGACAAGAAGAAACGCGACTTGACGGAAGAGGAGGCGTTGTTGGAGGATTTAGACAATAACCCGTATTGGCGGTGCTTTGAGTCAAAGATGGCGGAGGAGTGGAGGGAGGCGAGAAAGGAGTTGGGCTTTGATCAGGTGGAGCCCATTTAGTGGAATGNCTTGATATCTGTCCTGGTGTAAATATGTGTATGAAGTCGCGTGGTTGCACCCACTGTACTTACTCGTAGAATACTTGTTTTTCGTCTNATTGATATCTGTCTTGAACCTTACGTTTCCCTGCAGGATANGTAGTATCTTANANGCCAGTCAGCACTCTTGACCAAGGGACCGGTACAAGCAAGGTACAAGTTAGTTGACGTGACTGCGCTNTCGTGACACAGTGTACGCCACAGTAGTCACACCGGGTCACGCTGACAACCAGTAACACNNTGACGNGCACTCANCNTNANTCTNTNCNNNCNNNNCTTNCNNNTCNTNCCTTTCNTNCTTCATACGCTTCGTAATCTGTGTATCTCTTTTCCTCGATATCTGCTTCTGTGCTTTGAACTATAATGTGGCCTGGAAGTCCGAGTCTGGGACGCCGCAGCAAATAATGAATTCNTGAACCTTACGTGACTCGTCGGTGTAGCCTTTTCCNTCCTGAGATGATTCGGCCCGGCTCATCGGAGATGAGTGGTGGCAGGGTTGTGTAAACTANNCAGAAGCCGCGATGACGAGAAACCTTGGGTGTGAATACTACTGANGGATGGAATGTGAGTTTCGGGACTAAGATATCTATTCCTACCCCTGCGACCAGCCGGTTGTCATCCCATTCGTATTGATTCATTGCGGGGTCATCATAGACTCCACCTTTTATGACCTTTGGGAAGAGCTTCCGCCCGTTGCTGCTTTGATGCATNGCTGTCTTCGTTTGGATCNAGAGAAGCATGCAACTGCAGAGGCCTTGCTGAACGATCCNTTCTTCTTCGATGTTACTGGGGTGTAGCGACATGGTTGTCTCACAGTTCCGCGATCAGTTGTAGGGCGAATATGATCTACTTCCATTTAGGGAGCACTGGTAAGGTTCGCCGTNGTGAGAATAATCGATCGAGCAGCATCCGAGTCAGCCTCTTCGCTCGCGTCGATGGCTCAAATCGGAGGATGTGCAAGGCGAGACTCGGTTTTATAGAGGTTTGATGCGATAATTGNTCACAANACCCCTTGTCTCACTCGAAAAGAACTCGTGTCAAATTGGACATCCAGTCTCAGGTCGGGTCTATACCGCAAATANANGTCAACTACACAAGACCGTAGAAGGCAGCATACTCGTCATCTCCTTCACCGCGTACGTTGATCTCATTNATACCTCNAATCTTCTTAGCGGCCTCTTCTCCTGCAAGATGCAATACGAACGCGTGCCCCATGTCTATGCCTGTACACATTGCNCCNGTCANAAGCAATTACTAGGACCGATCGAAAATTTTCCGCACCGGAAGTGAGACCGGAGGAGGTCCAATAATTCCCGTCGACAACCCAGCGGGCCTTTACAACCCAATCTATACCGAAGTCCTTGGTAGCGTCCTGCACGNGCCATAGTCAATGTCTGCTTCGTCACCAGTGAACCATGAACAGAAAATACTTTGATTTGGTTGAACATGAATTTGATCGTGGTCGCGCGTTTTCCGCGGAGCAGACCAGCCCGTGCCAGCACCCAGGAGCCGGTACACACTGAGAGCATGTACTTGACTCCTGGTGCTTGCTTCTGCAAGAAGGAGATGACGGAAGGCGGCAGGACTTCAGGGAGCACCCCGGCACCTGTATAGTGAGGACGGTCAGTATATTTTTCTTTTCGACGTGGATGAATATGCACATACCTCCAGGAACTAATACGATATCGAACTGTTCACCGTCTTTGACACTGTCATACGACCTCGTCGGCAGCAGGGCAGGCCCGCTCCAGGGTTTGGTCAGGCCTGCAGTCGGAGCCAAGTACTCTATTTCGATAGCGACTTTGGACGGGATGTTGTTCCTGCTTTCGGTGTCGAGGACATTCTCAGGCGAAAGGAAGCCGAACTGCTCCACACAACCTTGGAAGTCGAGGAGGGCGACATCGGGGAAGAGGCAGACGGCGAGTTTAAGGATCTGGAGAGAGTCAGACATTATGGTGAATGCAGACTTAGTTGTGGAGATTTAGGTGAGTTGGAATAAAGTATGTAGCCACAGATGCATACCTTTAAATACTCTTTCCTCGTACGGCGTGCACATGCCATACCGTCCATACGTACACAAAGGACACGGCACGCTGAGTCTACGGCAGCATTGAAAGGTATTATCCGGGTGCGATAAAAACTGCTTGGCAAAATATTAATCATCTTGTGGGGGACCACATCTTCATGACGCGTCGCGGCAAGTTTGTCGGGTCATGAGCGTCGAATATCTGTAAAGGCTTTTTTTCAACTCCCATCACTGGCAACTTTGGTATCGGAGAAAATTCACCGAATCATATGAGAGCGTCAGCTTAACAATCAAGAGTCGCCTAACCTACAATGACCCCTCGATAGAATAAATCTGAATAGTCGTCAGACCTTCACGCGCCAAAATTCCCAGTCTTGCTTATAAACAGTGCTCCGAGGCCCAAAACCACCGGACTTATCGACACGGTAGATCTCTAGTTTCACCTGTATAACCGCCGTACTAAGCACATTTGCTTTCCGAACCGGTCGAAGAACGTGACGACTACACGCTTGAACGAGTCGCCGCCTGGCGTCCTTGTTCCTGGAATGAAAACTACCGCTGCGTCGCAAGTCAGAGCGCAAAAGATGAGTAAAAAAAATGTAGAACTCACGCGATAACCCCACGATGAGTTCCAGCGGCATCCGCGCCACAGATACGTGCGTACTTTTTAACGTCGCGGATAGCATGCTTCATCTCCTTGGGTTGACGCCTATAGACCGAGGTATCGGCGAAGCGGGTCGCAGCGGTATGTATCGAAGGATCGGCATGTACAGCTTCAAGGCGCGAAGTGCGGTGCCTGTTGAAGATCCTGCTCGCCGTGGTGCGTACGCGGAGGAAAGAAGCACCGAGAATCCTGGGAAACATGTTTGGAGCTGAGGTAGGGAACTGGGGTAGGCTGGTGTCACCGTGACAGATATGATCGAGGAGGAGTGGTATGGATGCGGTATTCTGAAGGGTGGACGGTCGTGGCAGGCGGAAGAGTGGTGGTTTGACGGTTTCGAGCGCGGTGTTATATAGGTTGACATTGGGATTTGGACTAAGTTGCGGTCAGACCCGATGTCAGCCATTTTTCCGGCCCACTGCGTAATCTGGTCTCCTTTGCCCTCATATACTTAAGTACCTGTCGACGCCCAGTAGCTGATGTGTTTTCTGCTTGCCGAGTCAGAGAGAGTCCAGGAGGACGAGACCGAATGGAGGTGTAAACCAGCATGCTCGGCTAGGAAGAATCCTGCTAGAACGCAGCATGGATTGAGAAAGACATCACGACGGGCAAGCGTTGGCAACAGATGCTGATAGTATTGATTCAGGTTATCTACAGTCCATTGAATGAGAAGACGTAGTGACCCGTATGTATGTGAGACGCACTTGGTGTTCCATCGATTACAATCTAGCTCTACCATTGTTGTCCCTCTTAATGAGTGTCCCGAGGCATTTGGGGGCGATTTGACAGATGCGACACCAGAGATGTTCGTTCTACGACGCGAGGCATGGGTGCAAGCCTTGTTGTCGACCAAACGTATGTACACCCAATGTCACCCATGATGAAAATTGAGAAGCAAGTCAGGATCCGCTGATTCCATGGCGACCAATATATGTCCACGGATCAATACATATCGTCCACTAGACAGGACACGCAGTATAGGAGACAACTCTGCCTGCGAGAATCGTTGTTGAAAGTGCATTTGGCCGGATGTCGGCTGAGTAAGCGTACACCTGCAGTAATGAACTATCCCGGGGAGTCCTCTTCCTTTTGACTATGCAGAGACTTAGACAAAGTTAGGCTTTTGAAAAATTTAACGAACAACTCACCAAGCTCAGCGCTCAGGGCTACGTAAGACTGGAAAATCAAGTATATATTTGAGACATTGAACATACCAATAACCCAAATGATTTCACCGTGACTGGCAGTGGCGCTGGCGCTAGATACTAACCCTAACCACAACAGGACGGTCCCGCCAAAAGGGCACCACAGAGATCCGTGGACCGTACTATGCGCCCGCGACGAAGACCTACCTCGACGAGCTCCTGAGTGACTGGGGCGAGTATGTGGATGGGGTGAAGTTCGCGGGAGGCACGTTCTCATTGATGCCCGAAGAGAAGTTGAAAGCGTTGATTGAGGTGGCGCATAAGCACAGTACGCGACTGTATCTTTTTTCAGATAATGTTCTGGATGTTGGTGACTTTGGTAGATTGCTACGTGAGCACGGGTGGGTTCATTGAACGCGTCCTGTCGACGTCTGCAGGAAACAAGGATGTTATATCAAAGTACCTCATAACGTGCAAAAACATGGGGTAGGAGCGTACATCTTCATGTACCAGCGCATCTCATTCCCCGACGTAGCTTCGACGTGCTGGAGATCTCATCGGGTTTCCTCTCCATCCCTACGCAAGACTGGGCCTCACTCATCGAGTTCACCACAAAACATGGGCTCAAGCCTAAACCGGAAATCGGCGTTCAGTACGTCCATCCTCTGTGAACATCCAGATTATGACTCACTTGTTTTTGACTCGAAGGTGGGGCGCCGGCGGTGATGCATCCATCCAAGAACTCGAGTCCGCAGGAACCAGGGATCCCAAATGGCTGATTGACAGAGCGAATCTGTTCCTGCAAGCGGGTGCACACGTACGTTGATCAGTCGCTACGACCGTCACATCGTGGATTAACAGGACATACAGATGATAATGATTGAGAGCGAGGGTATCACGGAGAACGTGACGTCCTGGCGCACCGACGCTATCAGCGCCATCACGTCCGCCTTGCCTGCCGAGAAAATCATGTACATCCTTTCCTCATCCTTTGGTCTCCTTGCATTCGATTTGAGATACCCTATAGGTTCGAAGCGGCAGACCCGGACGTCTTCGCATACCACATCCAAAATCAAGGGGCGCGCGCTAACTTGTTCATCGACCACTCCCAGAACGTTCAGCTCGCGTGCTTGAGGAAAGGCATCTGGGGAACGGGAGACACGTTTGCGAGGGTGATCACATTTGAAGGGGAGTAAGAAGCGTATGAAGTGCATGGAATGGAATTGGAAGATCCAATATTTGTGGACAGAAGGTTGATAATAAATTCAGAGGTTGATAATAAATTCAGAACGCTTGAGACAGCTTCAACGTTGCACTTGACGCGTCGCCGGGAGTACCTCTACCCACTCGTTGACCCACATGTACCTCGAGAAGGAGACATAGAGCCACCGGAACCATACGAGCTGCGACTCATGTTGCCGCATAGCTCGCAATGCAGCAACGTACTCCGACATTCCAGAAACAGCCACTGGTATTCCGGGAAGTTCAGACTTTGGCCCTGGGACGAGCTGTGCGATATAGAGGTCCAATTTGGCGAGGAGGGAACTGACAAATCCCACGTATTTGTGGATGAGTGGGACGGTGATGAGTGTGAAGAGACGTGGTGCGGGTGTTTGAGCGGTAGAGGGGAAGGTAGATATGAGATGAGATATACCGCGAGGGAGGGAGATGTGATTGGGATGTGAGGAAATGCCTTGCCCGTCGAAAGTCAGGATCTAAGAGTAAAAGGACGTGATCAGATCTATGCGTTGATACAGCATTGTCCAACACTGACAGTGGTGATAGCATGCTCCAGTACATAAGGTCGTACCACGCTGGCTATGACTTCTGCATCCCAATACATCGTGATATTGTCCCTCAGCTCTCTGCAGAAGAAGACACGGATGTTAAGCATTCCAAGTCTCAGTCCGTAAAATAGGTCACGTACGGATGATCAACTACCCAGTGCTTATCGTCCCCAATCCCAAGAACCTCAAGACTCCGCTCCAGCTCCTTCTTCCGAAAATCTCCAAGCCCGTCCGCATCGCCGACGGAAAGACACAGTGAATGTAAAGCAGAAGGACCCAAGTGCTCTTGTATCGACAAGATGGTCGGCGAAAAGAACATGCATTCGTCGTCCGGGTGCGCCGTGACCAGTAGAATTCGGGGGTTGGATTCGAAGCGAATGAGAGAGCTCCATGGTCGTACCAGCAAACCCAGGAGAAGTGAGATGATCAACATTGGAAACGAGAGGACGAGCATTGTAAGTTGGAAGGTACTGGGGTGATTCAAGTTTCACACGATATAGTACTTGTCTGTTAGTTTGTTTATGATCATCTCATACTAATCGATCAGTGGTATCTCCCGAACTTCTCCAGGAGTTCATACACTTTGCTAGGTGCTGCGATGATGCGGAGGATAGTCACTCCCCGACCATCACCTCGTCGACGTTTTCTTCAGGCGACGGCGCGTCTGGTACTCTTCTGACCCGTACGCTGTCTCATGGGAGGAGGCTATCTCCTACTATGCAGGCATTCCTTCTCAACCCGCTTTAATTTACCGCACGGGCAAGGAGCAGTGGTCCCCACTCAAAGGACCTGAGGCCTATCACCGTCTCAAGGAGCTTTGCGCAGTTCTCGCTCACCCGATTGTCGACATCATGGACGCTCATCAGGTTGGTCAGAATCCATCATGTCGTAGCCAGAGTCTGCTAAATGAGATCTCTAGATTCTTTTCACGACGCTCGATGTTGTTCGTTTTAAGAAGGTCGACGAGGACGAAGAAGAGGACGAGGACGAAGAAGAGGACGAGGACGAAGAAGAGGGAAAGGCTAAGAAACCGGTCGTCGGTCCCGTCACCATTTGGATTGGCGTCGTCCCTGAGGCCTTGACCACCGCTACGGCTGCCCGCCGCGCGGCTCAGGACGTTCTATCCCTTCTCAGGGATCATCAGATCGCCGACGTCGAAGTCGAAGTCGAGTTCCGTGAGTCCGTCTACGAGCGCCAGGCCGGTTGGCAGCTTCACAAGCCTGTCGATGATCTAGACCCACTCGTCGATATTGTTGGGCCCCTCACCCCCGCCCTTGGCGTAGGCATCTCTACCAAGGCTTGGCCGATCTCTCAGGGGACTATGTCCCTCTACCTCGCAGAAGGTGGTAACAGAAATAGGCTCTTGGGCCTGACGTGTCGGCAGGTCCTCTTCTCAAGCAACGCCGTCGAGTATAATCACCGACCCGGTGCCCCTGCTACAAATGTCATCGTTCTTGGAACGAAAGGCTTCACTAAACTCGTGACTTCAATCAAACTCAGAATTGGACGACACGGCATCGCGATTGAGCGCTGGAGGAGTCAGATTGCAGGGTTCGAGCTTAGGGAGCAGGGCGCCGACGTCACCGACGCTGCAGAAGCTAGGTCAAGTCGTATTGAGACTCAGGGTTTGGTGGACAAGGCGGAGAGTGCGATAGATGCACTTTCACTATTTCTCAAGCAGGACTGGAGCAAGACCAATAACCGCGTCCTCTGCCATATCCTCCGCTCTCCAGCCATCACTGTTGGGGTCGGGGAGTGTCGTTTCACTGAGGATTATGGTATTTTCCTGGTCAACCGCGAGAAGCTCGGCGGGGGCTTTCAGGGCAACAAGATGGATCTTGGTACGTTTTTGTTTATTCGACCAACCCAACCTGAATGCTCAACATTAATGCTTAGGAACGAAGCTGGGTGCCGACGAATTCACGCTTAAATGTTACCCCCGCGGTGACGCCGACTGAAAATTCAGATATCCCAATGATCGTCTGCTTCCCCTCAAGGGCATCATCAGCGACGATTTGATGCGTCGTCCCGATATGTGGGACTTGGCTCGCGACCCGTGCTTGTTAGTACTCAAGAACGATAAGTAATACTGGCACCACCATCGGCCGCGCGAACGGCGTTTTCAGCATCGTGCGCGAGTATTTCGGGCCGTCCGTCCACCAGACTTCCATGGAGTGGGCGATAATCAACTACGACAGGCAAGTCGGAAGTCTTTTCGAGAGGCGGCGATTCTGGCGCTATCATCGCTGACATCCGCGGCCGTATCGGTGGCATGCTCACCGGCGGTACTGGCAAGACTGAGTCTTCCGACATGACCTATGCCACGCGGTTTTGGTGGCTCCTCCAACGTATCAAGGCCAACGGGTTCCTCAACGTGCACCTCAACGTTGCCGTCCCCTAGGTACTGTCTCGACGTCAGCGACGTCGACGGTGTATAGAGGGATCCTCACCCCCTTGCTGTAGCTTCTCGTTGTTTGGACCGTTGTAGTTTCACCGTGTACTGAATTCTCCCCTCTCCGCTCGTCTATACCTATCTGATACCCAGCATCCCCCCCAAATTCCCTTCCCTGACTCATCCGATTGCATCTGTACTGATATGGAGCATCATAGCACGCCCCAGCGGAATAGACACATTTGATGTTGTATAGTGGCCTAGGTCATCTGTACTACGAAGCACCCCAGCTGTCAACTCCTGATCACGACTAGTAAGAACGATCGAGAGACCGCAAGATTGGGAGCAACGACGCTGACGCGTCTCGGGCTCTGCATATTTGGGCGTGACTCGGTGGATGATACTATATTGTACAACAAGATATTATAAGTATCCACAATATGCAAGTACTGTGATTGTGCATCTTAGATGTACGTGTCGGGCTGGAGTGCTGGAACTTGAAGGGTACCCAAATACGCCGACCGCTCTTGGTGGCGAATCCTGAGCCGCGGAAGCTTCTGGTTCAAGTTGGTGCCATCCTATTCCAACTAGCCGATAAGTACTCTTTTTTACTCTCGGACACGGCGGCAGAATCGCGAGACACCGAATCTGCCGACGATCACCATGCTATCGTAAGTCTGACAACAAGGCAACGTAGCCAGTTTACTTGCCCTGCAATGTGATTTTCGAAAGTATTGCACCTACGGATGCCAAAAGTGAAGAGTTGTTACTGACCATCGCTTTCTTAGTCTCTGATCTGCTTTTGCCTCTTCGGTAAACGCGATGATTGGCCGCTTAGTAGAGACATTCTCTTCACATCTTACCACCGCCTAGATCACGTCTTGCCCACACTGGCAGAACACAAGGCGGGGACAATACCAAGTTCTTGTCTATTTCTTCACAATAGCCTGCACCGACGCCTGTCTGCTTCCGCGCCGTGTGCCACTCAGCATGGGTCTGGCCATCGGATTTGTGATGCACTTTCGAGTCCCGAGTGGCTCACCGTCACAATCATGCGTGGCAAAGCCGTCTCGTCTCCTCCTGGTTGTCTTATTCTCCCACTTTGTCTCCTCCCGTCGTTTTCCCTCCTCTTTCCTGTGTATATAGGCCTTCTTGTCGTCCCGAAACCCACCAACATTCGTTTGGATCTGCACTCACATATTCACCAACCACTCTCTCCCGACCACTGAACGCATGTCTCACCACGCCACCGCCACCCTCTCTCAACATCCCGTCTTCCCTACGAGTCCACCCATCGTCACGAACTATTCTATCCTCACCTTCGCCCGCCCACCCATCTTGAAGCGCATGTCCGTTCCTCAAAAGTCCTGGCAGCCGCCTCAGAAACGCAAGCTCAAGTACTGTGAGCCGCTCGAGCGCATCCACTTTGACCTTGTCGGTGCACATGCATCTTATGGCGTCCCGATCGCGCTGGTGACGAACCAAGGATGTCATCAACCTGTGGCGGCTATGGTGCAAGGCGCGGAGGACCTCGTGTGCGAGGGACTTGACACTCTCATTTTCCGCATTCTGGTGAGCCGGGTTTTGTGATACGAAGACGTGTACGGGGAGGGTCTGATACTGTTCATTTATTCTATTAGTGGCCGGGATACGAACATGTCGATTGGAATCGTCACCTCTCCCTTCCCGCGGGCCAAATCACGCGAGGGAAGCTCATGGAGCATATCATCGACTACCTCTTCGCCTATTTCACCGTGAGTCGCCCTTCTCATATGCCTTATCCTTTATACTCACCTCCTATACTATTCTGCAGACTATGAGTGCGACGCCGGTGAACGCTAGCAGAAAAGTATGGACGATTGGTTACAACCCCGGGCAATGGAGTATGGAGAACATCATCCTATGTGGCGTGTACCCTGTCCACGGCAATGTCTTCCAGGCGGACTTGCAACTGTGTTTCCCCCATCAGGCGAAGGTGGACAGAGGCGATGGGCAGGATAGGTTGACGTAGTTGAGGGCTCTGTGTCGTTCGTTGCTGTTTTGCTGTTTTGCTTGCTACTTTGCTTTGATCTATAGGTCGCGTTGTATTCGCTTTGCTGGTTTGCTGTGCCTATACGCTTTCTATTCCCTGTATGCTTTGAACATTTGCTATGCTTTCCTCCCCTTCTTATCCCGACTTCCTACATATTCATACTTATGAACTCATCACACATCGCTGACGCCACTCAGCCACGGTGACATCACTGCGCCAAAACTCTTATCACTGTTAGGCTCCTTGGCAGTGGCACTTCTTTCGGGAGCCCTGTAAACTTCAGACTTGCCGACACCTTGAAGCCTGAAGTCTACTTACGCCCTTGACAGCGAAGCTCCATCTATCCAGGGCCGTCGTTCACCACAGTGAGAACCAAAAGCCTCAAAGTCAACGTGACATCGGACAAGCGATCATCGCTCTTTTTTAACGTCTCCTGACACAGTCTTCAGGAATTCAGCAGATGTCCGTCCAAATGAAACGTTGGAGAGATACCAATAATCCTGTGTCCGAGGTATAATGCTACAGATCTAGCTAGCCAGTGAATGTACCGAAAACAAATGGAGGTGGGGTATGAACGACATGCAAAAACAATATGGCGACCTCACATGAGATCGACTCTCCGAAGATTTGACCGTTGTATACCTTCCCGTACTGTTGAACAGATTTCTCAGTAAGGTGTACCGGTGAACGAGATTCAGAATACGTACCCGCAGCTACGGTAATCGCAGTCGCTTTTGTATCCTATACGCAGTCATCGTAACATGAGTGACGAGGAGGTGATATATGAGCTAAAGACGTACCGTAACGGACGTGAAGAACGAGAAGAACTGCCGCTGCAGCGGTGAATGGCGCATCGAGATATCCTTGAACTGTTGTCGTAGATCTACAATCACCAATTAATAACGTCTTTGGTTCAGTGCGCAGTGTGAAAGAGAAGGGTGAAGGACGCACATTTCCCGACGGTCTTCGCATCGTTTGGACGGTCTCCATAACTGGAGATGTAATCCGCTACGCGTACACCACGATGAATCTTCTTCTGCAAGATATCACATTTATTTAGGAACTGTACGATGGTCAGTGGTCTGGAGAGGTGACACATGACATACGAAAAATCTCACTAAGATAAGTTGGACTGATCGCAGCACGTCGCTGCTCACGATTGTCTTCCACAAGATCAGACTGTCTTCCAAACGGTTCACGCGGGGGTCCTCCGCTAAGCGTTCATCGAAGCACGAGATGGGAGCGAGGAAGATTATGGCGTTGAGCCCGGTGAAGTACGGTAGCCATGCTTGCCTCTGCACAAAACGCAGTGTTCGTGATTAGTTCAAGAGGTAGAAAAAAAGGAGCCAGTTCACTCACGTTACTCTTCGCACCTCCAACATCATATATGATCCACTCTCTTCCAGGCTCCATCCCCAGAGGTCCCGTTCGCTTGATAGGGTCGGGGACACCGCTCTTTCTTGACCCGGTCTTCAGCAGTCCAGTGGCAATATTCTCCTTTTCAATCTTCTCCGATATGAACTGGTACTCTTGTACACCCATAGTGCGTAACCTGGCACGCACGACATCGTCCGACGTAGGTTCATACCGTAGTGTGGTTATGCGAGAGATATCATCCAGGTAGCTGCGTCAAACGTCAATCAGCATGAACATGACTGCGATCCCCCCGGCGGAGAAAGATGGAATAAAAGGAATGGCGACTCACAACCCGCTCCTCTCGTCCATTCTCACCTTTCGTTTGCGCAGCAACGCACGGACCCCTTCGTCTTCCCACAACGTCTGCATATCCGCGCCCAACTCGCACAGCACCTCCCGCACCTCTTCCACGTCCATCTCCTCCCTCTTCCGCCGTTTCCCCGCCTTCTTCCCCGCTGCGGCAGAAGCAGTCGACTGCAATGATGTGGCGGACGACGTCGAGATGCGCTCACGCACTTTCATCAACGCCGCGCGCCAGCCCGTCCGCGTCGTGATGGAGAACTCCTTGGGTTTCCGTGCGTTCGGACGCCAATTAGGTTCGTGTGGAGATCGAGAAGCGTCGGATGCGCCGCCGCCACCGTAGGGTGAGTTGGGTGATGGCTCCGGAGCGCCGAGCGTGGCTTCCAGCGTATCCTGGACTTTCAGTAGTGGCGGGTGCAGGCGAGCGAGGAGTGCAGCGTGGGCCTGGGTGAGAACGAATTTGTTGTCGGTGGCACCTGATGTTTCAGATGCTTGGGTTCGTGGACGGGGCGGCGCCTTATCAGCAAGCTCCTCGGGCCATGCTGGAAGTGACGGAGACATGGGGGATCCCGGAGCTTCGTCAACACCTAGCTCTGATGCGGAGGCGTGGGGAGTCGAGACCGGAGTAAATTTGAACTCGGGCTCTTCATCTACAGATGACGATCCGGCCATAGCCACCAGAGAAGATTGTGACTGCGGAACGTCAAGGGATGAAGACGATGAAGGGGACTGCTTTCTCGTGGCTTCTTTGGTGAGGATATCGAGGATAGTGAGGATAGATCTTGTGAGGTTCAAGTATACGACAGCCCTCCAGGAAGATAGCTCCTGTGCGAACGAGTTCGGCGCATATGCCATCTGGAAGTCTACATGCGCATTAATTCATCTCCCAGTCATGCAGCATATAACGAGGACGTACTTTTGATTGTCGTAGACTTTCCGCTCTCACTCTGTCCCAGCAACAGGACCTTGACTGTCCGCTTCTCCTTCTCCCATTTCCGCTGTTCATTCCGTTCCCTTCTAATGTCTTCGTCGATCTGTTCGCTTATGCGGCGAGCTTCCGTTTCGGCCTGCAGTCGTTGGGCGCGCGACGCAGGCGATTCGTTGGGTGGTGGAGCAAGGAGAATGGCTAGGGGATCCGGCGTGTCCAAAGAGACCGACATAGAGACAAAAGCTTGGGGATTCGAAGTGATACGGCCATCAACACTTGGTGGTGTTATGTAGGTGTGAGAGTCAAGACCGATACGACACGGTGAGAACGAGGTAAGGGGAACAACCGACTGCTGACACGCCTTCTTGATGGGGTCGATGGCAGTGTCAAACGTCCCAATAGAGTTATGGGAACTGAAGCCGTGCCGTCATGGAATGGAGAATCGCGCAAAAGATACCGACCGTGAACCTGCGTTCGCTGCCACTCGCAGGTGTTTATACGGAGAAGACGCCCTGAGAAAAGAGAAATAGCCCTGGGGTAAAAGAATTCTGAAGCGACAGCTTTCAGCTGAGATAAAGAGAATCGAACATGTGAACACACTTACCATTCGTGGCCAGTTTCCTTCCCCCAGAGCGGCGCCACAATGCCTTTACGGTGAGCCGGTCTGTCACTCTATACGTCCTGAAGGCCAACGCTCTCATGGAATGCTGTTCTGAGAAGTGGCTTTTGCCAGCGTCGCGGGAGTGCCTCATGCCAAATCGCCTGATGTGGCTAGTGCGCAGTTACAAGCGCCCCGTCGATGCGTTCCTTGGCATTATCACCGGACGTTGTTTGCCGTAAGACCTTGATAACCTGTGTGATGGAGATCGTCGCAGAACTGATTTCGAGGATTTCTCGGGGAGAGGACAATGGACTCGGAATAAGATTCAGTCCTCCTCCGACTGGAGTCAAAATCTTCCTCAACACTCTTCCCACACAACACGCAATGTAGGGATGTCTTCTCACCAGCCTTCACGAAGACACGGAATGTACACACGTCTGTTTTTCACCTGTTCCTGGCGCGTGCCACAAGAGTTGAAACATATGAACATTGCAGGAGCAGAAGACGTACTTACGACAGAAAGACCCACTACTTTCACCATAAACCATAAACACTCCGACATCCAGCTAAGTCCGTAGTCATGTAAGTACCCTTGCGTGGCATCCTTCCCAGGCGCATCGAACCATTCTTGCTTGTTTGACCTCGGATTTCCCATAGTGTCGCATGCTACGCTGCAGCTATCAGCATGGTGTATCCCATACGTAGGATCGGATATTCACGGAGATGGCAGGAAGAAATGAAGCAGGGTTGATGAAGGAACACCATCAGAGAATCAGCGAACGACTCAAATCAACATGACTCGGACGAGCGCAACACTCACCGCCCGTACGAATTCCGTGGGCGCAAGACAGCAAGAACGAGGGTTGGTCGTGGTCTACCAGACACCTTCGGGCCGAGGACATAGCCGCCAAATCAGGCAACCTCGTGGAAGCCCTTGCATAGCAGATGCAAACAAGAAAACCGGCGGTTCGGCTTGTTTCCGCCTTGTGGTCCAGCAACGTGCAGGCATGATTCTATCATGGTATCTATTGGTTACTATTGCGGCGTTGTGGTGGCAATCTATCAAATGGTCAAGCTGAAACACCATCGTGCCCTCCACATTGTGTGCCACAGGTCGCGTCGATGTACTACTCATTGTAACTACTAGAACACCACACAGCGCTCCGAGTCGCTCGCTCAATGTCAACGGCTGTCAGTGGCTTCAACGGTATCGGTAGTATGTACGCATACAATCCCTTGCATCGGTAGTTGTGGTGTACTTATCTGTGCGGGCACCAGAGCATCCTGTAAAGAGGCTTCAGATCACCCAAAGCAAAGCGTTCATTACGTCGCCTTCTGACGAAAGAACCCGAAGTGACAGTCAAGCCGGCGGGTCAGCCTTTTCAAATTGAGCAGAGGAACGCTCGATTGACGTATAAGATGAAGTCATTACATGTGCATGCCACAAGAGAACAAAACGCAACTTAGTAAGTCGCATACGTCCGACGCCCAGTTCAAACTCCGTTTGACCCTTGCAGGCTGTAACAAATCCTGCGGTACCAACGGAGCGACGCATGTTAGGTTCTGTGTCGGCGTTGTTAAGTCCTGGGTCCGCGCCGGAGGTGAGTCATTATGATCTGCATGGACGAAAATCCGCGGAGCCAACACCTGCGGACTGCGATCCTGTTACAACATGTCAGATTTGCGCATCCCAAGACGAGATTGCTTCAGACTGTGCCAGCACCCCCGAGAGAGCTTGCGAAGCGAAGAAGCAATGACCAGGAGAGGCAAGGAACCCACAGAAGCAACAGTGACTCGGTTTGTGTAGCACGCAGGTGACACCGGTTTCCCCTATCAACGCGACAGATTGCATGTTTGGACTTATCCAAGTTATTGTAGCAATGCAAGACGCTATACATAAGCAAAAAGGTCCGTTCAAACAGGATGTACATGGGGTACTCAATAAGGATTCAGACATTTTCGACTGCGTCTTCCAGCCCGACGTCCAAAGGGCGTCCGACTGAAAAGGGTATCGGTCGACCAAAATGGGTCTTCAACGTCTCAAAACTCTGCCCGACGCCTCGGGATGTCCGGCCTCTTGTCATACAGCGCGTAGCTTGGTTCAGTGCCGAGCTGCTGCAGCTCCTTCGCGACACGCTCTGCGCCGTCCATGATACGAAGCAGATTCCTGCCCGTTAAGCCCGCAAGTTCAAACCGTGTCCATCCACGCTTGTACAACTCCGCAATCTGGGAATCACAAAGTAAGATAAGGATGTGAGCAAGCTCACAGTATGCCGACGTACCAAAGCCGGGTATTTCGAAACATCTTCAAGACCCACAGGAACGTCCCCGATGCCGTCAAAGTCGCTTCCGATTCCAACGCTGTATGGCATGGTGATCACATCAGCAAAAAAAGCAACTTAAAATATATCAGGAGAAGACGTACTGCTGCTTTCCAGCAATCTTAGCAATGTGATCAACGTGATCCGCGACGCTTACGATAGTTGCGTTACCGGGTGCTGCTACGAAGAACGGCGCAAAGTTGACCATGACCACGGCGTCGGTCTTGTTAGTCTCCGTGCCGACCATCGCGAGGATGTCGTCTGGAACATTGCGCGGGACATCATGAATGGCACGGGCAGAGGAGTGGGACCAAATAACGGGAGCCTGGAATGCAATTCATGTCTGGTCAGCGATACGAGAAGTGCTACGCATGCGTCAAGAGTTACCGACCTGAGAGACTCGCAATGCCTGGCGAGCAGTGTCGTCAGAAGTATGGCTAAGATCGACTAATACTCCGACCCTGTTCATCTCTCCTACAAGGGATACACCAAGAGGGCTGACCACATCGTCCTGAAATCAGGATAATCTGCAGCCTTAAGTATCGTCTTGTGAGCGCACCTGAGACCTCCCCATTTCGGAACCTTTCCGGGTTCCATGCCGCACGAGTCCGCGAATGCATTGTGGCAGACATGCGTGAGGGTCACGTAGCGGACGCCGAGAGCCTGGAACTGCCTGAGGGCAGCAATAGAATTACCTAGCTGGTGTGCTCTGTGACAAGAGTCAGAATGCTGCAGTTCCTGGGTAGAATGAGATGGCTCACCCCTCAATACCAATGAGACTGGCAATCTTGCCTCGACTAATCGTAGACTTGACATCCTTGGAAGTGAGCGAGAGCTCAAACGTCTGTACAAACTTGAAGTCAATGATGGTAAATAGCACAATGCGCAGCAGTACACACATTGGGGTATCGGTCAATAAGCAACTTGGCAATATCAATCTGTTCAAGGGTATCTCTAATATAATGCAGTCAGGATGGAAAGCGAATGAGGGGTAATGCTTAGACGTACCGGACGCGCCAGGTAGAATTGAGGAAGTCATCTCCCTCGAGCTCAGGATCGGCACATCCTACATAGGCAGACCTACGGACATATAAGTGTTAGAGAACGTTGTATGCGCGTTTTCAAACTCACTCACCAGAAGAAACCGCCAACCTGACCCTTACGAAGCCGGGGGATATCGACATGTGCCGGCATCTCCTTCCTCAGGTCGAATGCGGACGCGTTGTTGGCATACAGCTCCCTCACAAGGATCGGAAGATCTGTCAGTAAGATGGTTTGCATTAGCATATCCAGATTCCCCCCTCTCTCTAGACATACCAATGTGTCCATCCTGTGCAATTTTCAAAAGCTGATCAGGACATGCTGTGCGGTCAAAGACCAAATTGAACTCGTACAATGACCGGTGCAGTCTCCAAGATACGTTTTGCAGCCTTTGCCGGATCCTTTGGTAGCCCTCCAACAATTTCACCCACATCCTCCCAGAATAAACTGAGGAGAACGACACCAACGACGAAGATCAAAGTCAGGACTGCATAGATAGTCGCGCGTATGGTTGGGTTGCTTGATTTGGGCCGCTCAAGGGAGGGACCTCCCAAGAGAGGAGCTTGCTCGCCGTTTGTCGGTGGGGAAGACATAACCCGACGCTGTCTGAACCGATGGCGACGAGGAAATGAACGACGACGACAAGATAGGCAGACAAGATTGAGCACGTCCAGTACGCGAGAAAAGACGTTATCGCTGACGTCAGCCCTGATGACACTCGCAAAGCAATCGCGTCGATAAAACGCGTATACGGAACAGTTTATGTGGTACAGATCCTCTCGAGTCTCAATAAGGTGGGTATGAGAGCGGCGACAGCCACGAAAATCTATGTAAATACAGTAGAACTTGTGGGAGATACATTTCTACGTTGTAGCAGTGAGTGTGACTTAGGAGGCCATGGTCGCGTCTGCGAGGAATTGGTAGGACGAAAATATGCAGATACTACGGGGTGCGTGTCTGCGTCTCAATTGCCCATCTGACCGCGTCTTCGACGTCTTCGACTTCATGTGTCGGCGTGTGGCTTGGAGGGCCGTTGGAAGGGTCATAAACGCCAGTACGGACAAGGATGGACTTCCAACCTGCTTGGTTTGCGCCTGCAATGTCTGAAACACAAGGAGTAAGGACATTAAAAGGTAAAGAATAAAGAATATCAAAACACACCGGATTCTGGATTATCTATGGAGTGCGTCAAATGAATAGCGTCGCAAATCACGGAGGCGACAGATAGATTACTCACCACCTACCATATACCTATGATGACAATTGTGGATCAGCACGTCGTTGTACTGAGATCCAGACGAAAGGGCTCACACTTGAGGGGTCGATGCACTCCCTGGATGTTCTTTCTGCAGCAGTCGTAGCAGAGTAGTCTTTGCGTAATCATACGTCGGTTTCGTTGGCTTTCCCAGCTGCAAGAATGGGTATGTTGTACCAGTCAAACTCTGACATAGCGAATGAGCCACTGTTGACTCCATGGAGAAGTGAAACGCTGACCTTGAACACCGATTGGAATGCGTCTTTGAAGGCACCCTGACCCAGTCTTGTCTGCGGAAAATCACTCCTCCACAACAGGTCTGGGTTACAAAATACTAGTTCTATACCATCTTCGGCATGCAGTCCACGAGGATTAGTGTGTCTACCACCAATGACCCCTCCAGAGAGAATCATGTCGCATATAAGTTGAATATCCACAGACCAGTGGCGAGGGTCGTGGAACACCAAAGCGGCACGAAGGTTGATCTTGGAGAAATCAACGACCTTCACAAGTGTGAGCAGAGTCTGCATCTCGTGTAAACGTCCTCATACCTTGGCAGTACGTCGTTCATCCGCATTGAGTCTGTAAAATGGCCAGGCACTAGGAACGTATTACTTTCATGAATAGATTTGTTAAGTAGCAAACAAAACTTACGCGGAATTCCACGCCAAAACGTCTAGACTGGTGTAAACCTGGTTAAAGCCATAGCTTGTAGCAACGACTCAGTCTGGGTAGCTTTTNCTTCACAAAAACGACCAATCACCTCTCTGCCACCTTTCTCACTTCATCATTCTCGCCACCCAGTACGAGGATAGGTTCGTTCACGTACTTTCCAGCCAGACTCTTCAGCACAGTGTGCGCCAGGATGACGCGTTGAGGATTGATCTGAGAGNAGCAACTTTGTGAGGTAGAGCACAAATGGTGAACATTCTGACTCAACGCACCTCATGCCCAATAATTGAAGTCAGCTGCTCGGCCTTTGCTTCCTCACTCACACCACCGCCGTTTGTTAACTATGGGCGTCCCAACCTTAATATTGCAGCAAGNCCTAAGTCAGAGAACTCACCAGGATGTAAGGAATCTTTCTTGCAAAAAAAAAACGAGTTAGNACATCGCACCACACAATGTCAAGAAGGGNCAGGACGTACATGCCAAGTGTGTTTTCCCCGTCAAGCATGGCTAGTGCTCTCTTCGCCTCCGGTAACCCTTGTTTCCCACGGATCAATACACCGTCCTACCTCACGGAATCTTAGATGGCTGCCTCTGATTATACGTGGTTTGAGCTCACAATATCGAACGCGAACGCCAGCGGGCACGACGTCCTCACAGNATCTAGATCCGTTCCTTGAGAAAATCCAGCGCGGCATAAACATGCGCGTGCTTACTTTGCGTCAAAAGTCGTNTAGGAAGCTGGTGTGTACCATTTCTATNAGATGCGTATAGNAAATGGNCTTGCCCTCGAAAAGTACAAGGATAGTTCAGGCGCATGGTGAGAGGCTAGGTCAAACGAATTTACATGCCAGAGACATACGCGTCACTACATGTTATTAGCGCCGTATCNGTGTGACATCCTCGCATGAATAAGGCAATATTGATGAAGNCTTNGACAAGCACNCATCAACAACTGCCGGCATAGGCCGGCAGACTCGGCACGAATCCGTCGGTCCCGACCGGGTCGGTCAAAATCTGAGTGAAGTGCGCTCTCGGGGATTCGCCATTGAGCTATAGTACAACGTCGGATAAATAAATCGTTACAAATCGCTGCAGTAATACAATGTNTGGAGTAGAAGTCATCAAATGCAAAACTGGAGATTCGTANTCCAAGGTCAAAAAGCTAAAACCGTGTCAAACTCGGTACTACAAACCCTGCGCGCAACAGGCGGTGACCGGTAACACTCCTGCATACCCTTAATCTGCGATGTTCNAAAGCTCATCGAGAACGAAANAGACATGCCNCAGTAACTAGAAAACCAGTTTTCCCAAAACGTCCCTCTTGAACCGGCTCTTCAGCAACTCCTGGCTCTGCGGCGCCAATGTTTGGTATTCCACAACCTCATCAATCTTCTTCNAATAGTTTCCAAAGTCCGGAATAACAGCGACTCTCAAGGTATGAAGAGTCTTGAGCGGGTCATGCCTCAGGATGTCCTGGGTAACATCCCATGAGGGAGCACTGAGCACGAATTGCGACATGGACCTGTCGGGGTACGGAAGAAGTCCNATGGTGACGTGCCGCAGATGAGAAGGCGCAACGCGCAAACATGCGTTGACGTTGACCATATAAAGAGCGGCCATCTCTGGCTCAGTTGGTGTGCCCAGTTGAATGAAGTGGAGCGAGTGCAAACGTGAGCAGGAAGATATGTCGAATGTGTTCCTGCCAATGTCATGCAATCCGAATTGACCAACCGCTGAGTACTCTCGTCAGTCAGTCGAAACAATCAAGATATTGCAANAACTTACCTAAAGTCATCTCCTCGAGAGTGTCATACAATGGGATCAAGAAACGCGCTGCGTCCGGAATGAGCAACGACAACATAGGCATGTTGAGATGCGTAACATTGCGGAATACCGTACTCGGGAATAGATTGAGGATACCTGAGACGTGACGAAGCAACAAGTTCGTGACATTCAGGTCTCCTCCGTACGGTGGCGGGCGTTCTCGACCTGCGACGATGCTTGCAGTGTCGAAAATAACGCTGACGATGGACAACTCTTCCAGCGCCGGGAAGATGTTGGTGAGATTACGAAAGCATGCGAACGCCGGCGACGGAACTAGGACTTCGCGCATAATGAGCTTCCGAAGGGACGTGACCTTTAGCATCTCCATATGATCCTGAAGTGTCGGCACATCTAACGCCATGTAGACTCCCTCGAGGTCGACTGAAAGGGGGTTAGGGAACGAACCGAGTAACAAGCACATCTGCCGCAGGTCCGTGCCGTTCTGGGGAATCGGCCATACACCCTCGGGTTCGTCCAACCCTGCAAACGGAAGCTTCATGGTCGTCGACGAACGGATGTGGAGGTGCTGGACGTATCCGCACACACTGGGCGTGGCGCAGAAGAACGCAGCGGCAGCGTTAAGATGCCGGTCTGGCGTCCTGATGATGATTTGGATGGTGCGGAAGAGGTAGAACCGACTGCGCGGAAGCCACATTCTGGCCACAGCGGCGCAGCTTGCAAGAGTGGTCTTGTCGTCGTGAAAGAGATCGACGACCATTTCGATGATCTCCGGAATGGATAGAGCCGACAATGTGGAGCCATACTGAGCGTTCGACTCGCATAGAGTCGTGTGCGGTGCGCTGTGGTCTGTGAATATGTCCAAAGCGATGCGGTGAGTAGTATCACAAGGAGAGCTCGGCAATAACTGCACTCACGAAGTTCCTGGACTATCGCCATGGTGAATCAACGATTGAGAGTGCGGGTCTGACTGTAGGACTGGTTTCGTCTGGTCACATTCCAGACGTGAGGGCGAGAGGGGTACAAAGTGGAAGGTTTCCACTACGTATGCATGAGAGTATACATATAGTGGTCACTTGCTACTTAGTAAGTGAGAAAGATTCTCACAACGTTTTAACGCTTCGGGCATTCGGTCGTTACGTGCCAACATAAGGCACTGGATCTGGCAGATCATCGATCAGTGAATTGTACAGCAGATTCGTCGTGAATCTTTTGGTCGTGATATGTATTGTCTGTGGCTATCCAGTCTTCGGCCAGAAACACAAAAGTAACGAAAGACCGAGCCATTATTTCTANAAGTCAGTCCACTACCCTTCTACAATTTCCAATATTGAATATTGAATGCATGTCACCGTCGGTAGCAGTACGAGCACCCTGACTGCCGTCTGCGCTTCAACTCAATCCCAACCAATCTGAACGCAGAACGCACCCCAGGCGCACTGCTGCGAATATAAGCTTTATACACGCATCAGACGGGCCCCGGCACTGGATCAACTGATTTATACTCACCGCGACGACTAGTCGAACACCACTTTGTTCAGGAAATTCGCGCTGAATTTCGTCNGTAACAAATTCCTCCAGGCCGCGGGGATCGGCACAACGTCTGTATTGGACCATACAGGTGCAAGATGTCTGGACTCCGGGACGCCAGTGATGCGGAAGGTTTCTAACTNGGGAAACATCTTCGTTGCAACGTTCTGGANAGTATTCCAGTCCATGAGGTTCAGATGTTCCAACATCTCGTCGTGCCACTGGGATACCNCAATTCCGGCTGTAAAGCTGCGCAGGGTCGACATCGACGGCGAAATCTTGAGCACAGTGCGGATGCCGCTGAAGAAATCANCGGGCGAATAGTCACTGAGCGCAGAACCCGAGTCAAGGAAGCGAATGGATTTNAGGCGCGAACAGGATGCCAGGGAGAACATGCTGCGTCGAACTACANTCCACGCTGCCATCACGAACTGCAAATGCTTTGGAGAGACTTGTCCTAGATACGATGTTAGTATGGAGATAATCAAACAAAAATACGCGTACTCAAAGTGAACTCTTCCAAAGTATCGTAGAGAGCAGCGAGACGTTTGCCGGCTTGATACAGCAAAAACGTCGACCCTACATCCAACAAAGTAAAGTTCTTGAAGGCAACTGGCGNGACAAAATCGAGGAAGACGGGAACTTTGAGGAGCTCGAGCTTCGTGATTCCAAATCCGTCCCAAGGAAGTGATATGTCTGGATCAGTGGGATTGAGGTGCAGTCGGATAAGATGTAGTTCCTGTACGCCATCTAAAACGCTCGTCAGGTTCACGAAATATGCCATGGACTCGCCAGGCACTTCGACGTCCCTCATNGTCAAAAAACGCAGTGAAGGCACAGTGAATTGATGAATGCAATTGATGAANNCATTTGATTCAAAGATGGGGTAGACTCCTTGCATGTCCACGGAAGCAAGATTGGGTAGNATGAGCATGAGGGAGGTGAACAGACGGTCTGGAGATCTATTCCATTCTGTGGCGGCATGTTTGCGTCGCTAGGCTGCATCAACGAATCCGCACGAATATGGATGTTCTGCACATATCCGNACACACTCGGTACAGCTTGGAAGAAATCGAAAGCTGTATCGAGGTTCCGGTCTGGTGTCCTGATGACGATTTGAACCGTGCGGAAAAGGTGGTAACGACTGCGCGNGAGCCACATAGTGGAGGCTACAGCACAGTCTAACAGTGTTGCTTTGTCATCTACATAGTCGATGACTGCTTCAATCAGCTCCTGGACACAGAAAGCGGAGGTCATTCNCAGCAGTTGCTCGCTTCGCCCTGGGTACAAATCGCGATCAGCCCTGAGATAGACCGATCAGCCACATCCAAGATGAAAGAGTGAAAGAGTAACTGACTATGTTAGGTTCCTACGTGGAACAACCCACCGCAATGCGTTGGGTACAACTTGTACAAGATCAAAAACGATGGATGAAACTTTGAAAGTTGACGGTCGTCGTCGTGGTCCGACTTCACCGCCATGACATTGCGCGGAGAATTCCGAACGAGAATACAGACGGCGATTGTGTATCTGACGCAGCGCAGGCTCGAATCTTAACATTGTACACAGTATGACAAAGAGCCACACCATCTGTGTCGACCTGGAGTTCTAGCAGTGGTGCTCCGAGTCATATCTCGCTATCAGGCCAGTCAGCTCTCCGACGGAGCTGCGGTTCTGTTACGGCTTGAGCTTCAAGTCAGTTTCTACCATTGAAAAATTGACGACTGCTATCGAGATGGCAGAGGATGTCATGGTGGTGTGTGTACATATCGGTGATGACTGTTAAGCGGAAGTTATGTCTGAGCGCCAAACAGACCCGGGAAGGTCGGCCTATGTCTAGCATCGGGAAATGCACCTCTTCTACTTTAGACTCAACGCTCTCTGGTCGTTTCTGCCTTTCCATCTTCCGTGCGTCTCATCCACCACGTCTTATACCTCCACACGCTCGGTCGAAATACCCCAATATTCTCCACATCTGCACGGTATCATATCACCGCACGCAATCCGGACCACACATGGGGGAGGACCACCAATGCACCAATTGCGGAATCACAGGAAACATCGGCGTCGCACTCGAAGACTGGGATAGCGTTTCTGCACAGCTCAAGACTGTATTCTATTTCATCCAAGGACTGCGGGAATGGAATTTCGATCTATTGGAGTCGACGTTGAGCGATGACTACCAGATGGAGGTGTTGCCGCGGTCATTAGGGATACCAACAAGACTGAAGGGGGAATGGTTGCAGACATGCAAGGAGGCGAATATCTTGGAACCTGGATACAGAGTACGTCTCACCGCCATCTGAAACGTTGACATCCCCGAACCGCCCGCTCTTCCCCCACCCCTTCTTCTTTCAATTTCACGGCGTGGTTTTCGTTGAAGAGAATGGGAGTATGGACTGAGAATAGCGTGTTCTAGGTAGATATCATTGACGTCAACGAGTCACCAGGACGGATATGGATCCATGTGCGTACCCTGCCATCTGTATTGCTCCCTGCTGACCGCGTTGCCTCTGTGCAGGCGACAGTCTATGCCCGGGCGAAGATAGGGCAGTCGTATGAGAACGAGTACCTCCTGATGTTTCGTCTCACCACAAACGAATCCGGGGAGCCGAAGATCCGAGAGTTGAAGGAGTTCATGGACAGTCTGTATACCACAAACTTTGCGTTGGCCGTCGGCCGGAAGGGCCAGGTGAGTTAGTTTGAGTATTTTTGCTCTCATCCTCACATCATCACAGCTCTGCATGACACCTGCGACGAGGCAAGCCGCATAGGGAGAGGACATATGCCGATGTTTTTCGGAGCGAGCGAGTGCATGTAAACATATTTTATCGCTGTTACCACTTTTGTTTTTTGTTTGCAATTATGTTTTTCATTCTGGGACAGATGGTTCGATTACACTATGTAAGCTTATATGTATGAGCGTAGATAGTCCACTTACATGTACAGATACATTTCTGCATGGCGGGCAGGACAAGGAAAGCGACAAATGATAAGTATGGATAAATGAAGACGAGAGGGATGCATGATGCAGGTCAAAGAGCGGCATGAACGGAGCAGACACCGTCAGCGAGGGGGGGTGTACCAGGGGAGAGGTCCAGGGTATAACACAGTGTGACCACCTTCGCGCGGGCCGGGGCACCAATTGAACAGACCACCAAGCTCCGGCGAAGAGGTGTAGTAGGAGTGGTATCGGAAGAACGGGTTGCGAGAGCGCCGCTTCGACTGCAGCATGTCGTGGCAGCCATACGTATCAAGAGTGTATGGGAGGTAGCCGTTTTGTCGCTAAGGGTCTACGTCAGCAAGACGAGTCGGGATATGTCATGAATGGAAAAAATACACGCACCTCGCCATCTCTAGCGGCTGGTACTTCCTTGTCAGGGTCTATCCCAATGTAGTGGAAACGTTCTGCGGGCCAACGGAGCGCCGCGCGATGTAGCTCAGTGAACCGACGTCGCTTCATCTCGTATCCCACCACGGTGATGAGTTCCGGGTAGCTTCCAGTGTACTCGTGGAATCTCGCAATGGAGAACAGGAGGTTTTGGAAAGAGTCCAGGGCGTGGTCTTCAGTGGTAGCACGTCGGAACAAGCCTGGCTGCGCTCCAAACGTTCCGGTCTGCGATGCGAGTCGCAGGTAGGACTCTGCCTCCGTCGTGGTGGAGTTCTGCCTCGTCTGACCTCTGGACGTGATCCTATAGGCTGACCTTCGCAAGAGTATACAGAGCACTCACCCACTGAATACTACGAGGGCATTCTCATCCACCCGGGCGAGTTCTGCTCTGTGGACCCTCAGCCACAGCAATATACCCTGAAGACCCAACACGCACTCACCCTGTCTCTATATGACTGACCCACGCTTGCACACGCCCTCCTCCCTGCTGGTACTGTTCTAGTATCCATTTATCTTCTGCTAAAGCCTGATCCTTCGACCAACCCTTCCAGATCCCATGTCCTGGGACCACGATGAGATGGTTCAGCCCCTTCAACGCGTCATCCCTGTGTATAGTGGCGAGGATGCTATCTGGTGCGTGTCCGAACGCATCTAGGGCTTTGGCTATCGACCCTCCAGAGGGTTCAGAGAAGTAGTATGAGAGATTGACGAGAAAAGAGAGTACTGCGAAGGCTGCGAGGATGAGGAATCCGAGGTTGGTGACCCGTGCACGTGTAAGGAGGATGTCTAGTTTCGAGCGATGATGAAGGTTTACAAGGTGACCTTTGGAGCGTTGTCCTATTCGAAATGAGGCCGGCGTAGGAAGCATTGTTGTCGAGAGAGACCGACCGACCCAAGAGGTAAAACGATTGCAAGGTCGTGGTCTGTGTCAGAAGTGGCTGACAATAAGCGCACATACATACGACAGGCCCGACGCCCAAGGTTTGCTTCAGCCTTGGAAGAACCAATCGCAAGAGGCCATGTCACTTGATTGAGATGTTATATAACTACACATGAGTCCCAAGTGAGAGGTTTCGCACTACTCAGTGCAGAAACTTGAAGACGTCGAAAGGCTCATGAATTGGAACTCGTACTTATACGAAGGGAACAATATTCGCTGGGATGGCCTGTCAGTTGTTTGAGTGCAAAAATGTTCATTTTTATCGCTGACGGTGGTCAATACAAGTTGGAAGTGACAGAATCCACGCAGTTGACTGAGCTCGCGTCGCCGTCGTCTCGTACCCAGACTACTAGTGACGACTGCAACATACAGTATTACTTTCAAGTCACCACATGTGGAAGGTGAAGCGTAAATTAGAACAATGTCTGAAAGAGAAACTGACTGTCCTTCTGAACATCCAAGGTCCGTGTCGGTCGAACATGATGAACATCTTCGAGAACAACGTTTGTGGCGCATCCTTCTTCGTCACGGTTCCGGGTGAAGTCGAAAGAACTACACAAGCGCCAAGAAGTTCTTGGCGCTTGTGCGCTGTCACTTTGCTTTACTATGCACTATTCCTCCACCAGAAATTGTATCTTGCGTGGTCCCTTCGACATTTGAGATACCTTTTGTAACAAGGTACCATAGCCAAGTGGTTACGGCGACAGATTAGAAATCTGTTCCTCTTTGAGGGCGCAGGTTCGAGTCCTGCTGGTATCGGTAGCTTTTTGTGTCCAAGAATCGTCGAAAACGCTTCAGAATTGCGGAAGATATGAGCTGCGCAAGTTTGCAGCAAAATTGAAGCTGTGGGTCTTTTTGTAGCCTTTTGGCGACGTTTCAGGGACGTCACAGGCATCGGAAGAGTTCTATGGTTACCTGACTATCCCTACGATGTATCTTCATACTTAGACGTAGACTGGAGCGACGAAAAAACCCCGGAAAACGGTGAACACTAACCAAAACAGAAAAGAGCCAGTCAAGGTAATTTGTACGCAATCAATGACGTTCGAAACAATCAAGGCTTGTGCACTCGACATCAACGAACATATCGAGACCCTATGTTCAGATAAAAGATGAGCGGAAGCAAGCTAAAAAGGAGAAAACCGACGAGCACAGCCTACGGCAATCCCCGACTTCTATTTTGATCGGTGGCGGCGTCAAGTAGATTTCCCCCATTTGGGGGCCTTAAGAGGC
>SGPM01000322.1:0-30558 GCA_004802725.1 Antrodiella citrinella
AGTCCAAGTAGTACTGATAATCACCGAGGGAAACCCGATGAGAAAGCGGCTCAGTTCTCAGAGCTCTGTATCAGTGCCAAATCGCAGCTTCGACAGGATGCATGTTCGAAGAGCCGCGCTGGATGTGTGCGCTTGAAGACCGGCCCACGTTGAGATCGGTGTCATTATGAGCTTTTATGTAGGAAGATGCGCAGGATTGGGTACAGTATGTTCAGGATTACATGTGACTGAGAAGAACGCAATCCTCCCGAATTGCGATGAGAAGTTCAAGACAAGGTTCATAGTGAGCTCGGAGTCGAATCAGCGGCGCGCTGGCACTTGCAGTGGCAAGGCGGCTTGCCGCCACGCGATGGCGAGCGCTTCGGAATTCATAATGACAACTAGATGATAATTTACATGTAGTCGTTACTGTCCTACGGCTCAGTAGTACCCACGCATAGACTTCCATCTACCCAAACAGAAAATACCGGATAGCGGTATTTTTTTGCTTCTCGTCTGCTCTTTAAACAAAGTTGCGCAGCCGCAAGCAACTGCTCCGTTTCTCCAGACTTTCCCTCAAACCCATGCAAGTGCAGCTCGCCCAACTGCGGAAGAATAGGCTGTGGTTTTTTCGCAGAAGGTGATAGAGCAGTGAAAAGCATTTTGATGCGCATCACTGCGTCTTGTACGATGGATGCGCCCTGGTTGAGCGGACGATGTGATAGGTGCAGTGATTCCAACTCGGAGAATTGACGCAATGCGATCCAGTTATGGAGGCTGATCCCAGCGATGTCGCACGTGAGGGAAAGTGCACGTAGAGGGCTGAGCTTGAGCACTGCAAGGTTGTCATCTTCGAAAAGATGGATAACCTGGATGCCAACGGTCCGTTCCGACCCACGTAGTTTGTATTCGAAGGTAGGAGGATGGACGTCGCATTCTAAACCGTCCGTATACCCGCGAACTTGAAAATGATTGGAATGCCGGCGGGTGACGTGGACGCTCGTGATAGCTTGAAGTGGTCCTAGGTGAGACAGTCCAGCTGGGAGATATTTCGCCAACGGAACTATCACAGCGTCGTAGTGGGAGATGTTACAGATATATAGCTGTGCAGTTTCTGGGATTGTGACCTCAGACAGCGGAGCTAACGTTCTGTTCATGTGGTGATCCCGGACCCATGTTTCCTCCACGTGAAAAGTTTTCAGATGTGGCAGAGTGACGCTCGGCAGGCGAGTGAGAAACCCTACTTCGGGAAAATCTATCCTGACCAGTAGAATATCGGCCAACGTATCGCGGGAGTGCTGCAGGAGCTGAAGAAATTCCTCAAGCGTTGGAGCTTGACTACGACTAAGGTCCGACAAACATAGAGTGTGTAGACTGTTAAAGGCAGAGGAGGCCCAATCCCAACGGAGTTGGACGGATCCCAGCTGAAGCCAGCGAAGGCCCCACGGGTTTTTCTTGTCGTTTAGATTGGGGACTAGAGTAGCTGCGTTATGCATACCAGGTGCTTGAGATATCCGGAGAGTTGTAAGATGGTCCAGCGGGAAGGTCAACTCCTTGACGAAATCGGTAACCGGATACTGTATGGTATATGTTGAGAAATCGACGGTCTCTATCCTGGTATAGCTGTCCCGAACACAGTTTATGAGACGAGAGATGGTCGTACGCCCAAGGTTTGAGCGTAATTTGATTCTGAGAGGCATGCCACCTGAGCGCTCCATGCAGACGGATGCGAAGGCGACGTTCGGAGTAACGATATCTCTCCACAGCGCATGCGACTGCAGAGCGAGTTGTCTCCACCTATGGCAGACATGCGATACGTGATACCAGCGAGTGAGAGGATGGACGACGTGGAAAAATATCTTGAGTAGAACCTCTCCAGGAAGGCGGTTTATACTGGCCTTCCCGTTGATCAAGGTATGTAGAGAGAGGAGGCGTGCACCGGCATTCCTTGCCTCGTTCTGAAGCCAAAACACGTTGTCGATTTGGAATCGATCCACTGACACGACCATCTCGGAGAGATATCTTTCGACCGCCGCACGAGACAGATCATCGTGTAGAGAATATGAGGAGAGAGACTAAAACAACGAATGTATACCAAGTAAGTAGATGAAATTGGATGACTCGAAGCATCAGATCAAGTACCATGAAGTTTGCGATGACGACTCGATCTGCTAATCACTGAGCTTGAGGGTTTCGGAGCTAGAATAACTTGACTGGCAGGTGAGAATATGATTGAATGGGAAGCAAGAGTATCATACCAAGTCGGTAGCTGTTACAGCTGTTTACTAAACGATAGACCGCCGTGAAAAAACGATGCTCACAGCAAAAAGAACTCCGCTGTCGTCCGGAGCTGATCCGAGCAGTTTTTAGTCTGTTTTCGCCACCAAGCTTGCTGGCGCCGCACTATCCTGGCTGGCTGAGTCCAGGCCGACAGGTTCGGATGAAGCTAAGTTTTGAACTCCGAGTTAGTGTAACACTGTAATTTCTTCGACCCGGTCTATCGTTTGGTAAACAGCTGTAGAAGCATGTCGACTTTCGCCGTCTGCCTGCCTGACGTAACAGTTTGTAACTCCGACTTCAAACGCTGAAAACACACTCCGGACCGTCTCACTACGTTCTCGTATTAATCTAGCGCATGGAGGGGAACATTTGTATAGCTAGAGACGCAAGTATATATTGCGGGCGAATCAAGTTCCTACTAGTGATGAAATACCAATACAAGTCGGGCGAATAATGCAAGATGAGACGAAACGGTGCTGTGTATAAGTTAATGAGAACGATCTCGAAGGATGTGTGCCGATACAAAAAAGAGAAATGCAATGGGAAGACGTGATACACAGCGAGAATCAAACATGGATAGCGAAGATAAGCAGGCATGCCGATCCGAGTCAATCGGAATCGGATGAATGACCGAAGAATGAGTCGTAGAGGAATAAAGTTATGGCAGAACAAACATAGGCCGCCAGTGCTCATTGCAGAGAGGAAGGATGAGAATTCATCCGTAGATGATTCTGAAACACGTTGTTAGTTTACTGGCCGATGCAAGATATGGTAGCAACCGAAAACTCACCCCCTAGTGGTCGTCGATATTGGCTTGAAGTCTGTCCTGCCGGATTCCACGAAGTTGCTGAGAACGCAAGCCCAGTCGTCTCGCGTATCCCAGGAGATGCGGTTGGGGGAGTCGACTTCCACAGGCATGACTTGGCTGATCTCTCCGCACTGAATAAGAATGACAGCCGTGCCAATGCCTCCGGTCTTGCGACACCGTTCTTCGCGACGCATGATGTCGTCCGCGACGAGTGGGTCATTATCAGTGATGTATGTGCGAGGGACAATGTGTGTGCCTTTGACGGAGAATCTGAAATAACACAATTAACAGCTATCTCTTGCATAGTGGGAAAAACTACATACCTCCGCAGAGGGTCACTAGAAGAAGGCCGGTAGCTCAGCTCGACAAGTAAAGCATTTTGTCGGACGTTAGAGGGTAGTCGCTTGAGCTGAAGGGCCTGGAAGCCTGCCCAGCCAAGGAGAGCAGAGTGGGCAGATGTGAACTTGCGGAGACCTTTGATAAGGCCCTCGTCCACCGCGCCACTTCCGATGACCTGCTGCTTTGCAGAGGACGTGTGTTGGCAGATTGCCTTATGCGATGCCCAGTGCACTTTTTGGCAATCTTGAGAACAGTATTGGGTGGTCATCTGTACAAAAAAAATCAAATCAGTGTTGAGTTACGATAGAAATCTTGAGATGACACGTACACAACCACCACAAAGACGGAATTTCACGGGAGGTTGTTCAACGGCACCACATTGGTCGCAAATGCGATAACCGCGTTGTTTCATCGAAGGGTGTGTCGGAGGGGTGTAGTAGTTGGCAGCGGCGGGTTGTGAGTATACGGCAGCCATGGAAACAGTGAACAAGAGCTAGGAAAAAGGATGAAGTGTCTGTGGGGAGATAGCAATCCTGTAATTGTGTTGGAGGATGTCTCGGAGGCAACTACTGCAGCGGATGGTTGCCATCCCACCCGCTGTTGTCTCGAGCATTTATACCATCGCATAGTCAAAGAGAAGCAGCAGCCGAGTTTGCTTTTTGTTTTGTTCGAACGCATGTACGATGCTGGAGTGGACGGCCGGCTATACGATCCCACCTAATTGTTTCGAGTGAACCTGCTCTTGGTCATTAGGCGCCACCACCTACGCGAGCCGCCGGAGTATCCAAATCAGGCGGCCATGATCGAGACAGATTACCGATTTGAGTCTTGTCTTTTTGTTTCGCTCCCTTGTGTCTATTGTCTTTTGCTCCTCGATGTCCATCAGTAAAGGCTACGCGCGAAATTCTAATATGAAGCCAAATGTCCGCACTGTATGCCTCTTTAACAATAAACCAACACCGTCCATCGCGACGATTCATTTCACAAACAAAAAGCCAGCGCCAACCGCCTTTTTGTCTTGCTATCGGGTGTGACAACAGAAAGCTCTTGGACGACCTCTTTGCGTCCCTTCTCGAACAGTCAGAATGTCCCCTTCACAATTTGACAGATCCTCTGATACTGTGAACAAAGGATTGTCCCTTTGTGATCATCCCGGGTGGTGCATGACGAAGGCCAATTGTTTTCTTTCTGACACACTCGCCCTCGACAAGTTCCTCGTACGCTCTGACTCTGAGACAATCAGTCTACACCCTGTCACATTTTAGGTGTTCAGAAAGCGGCACAACGTCAGTGCCACTCGTCGCAGCTCGTTGCCTGCCGTCGTCTACTCGTCGTCTCGACGGAGGAGCACGGTAGCGCTAGCCGAGCGCGATCGCCATAATAAGATCCAATCGTGATTGAGTACCAGATGTGTGTCCACTTTCTCGTAAAGTAGCCCGCCTAACACTGCTTTACCGTCGGTGAGTGGCCAAAGTGAATCACGATGCAGACTTTTCTGCTCAGGGATATGATATTCCCCGCGAGTCATGCCCGTCAACGAGAGGCTGCGCAAGACGGCGAGCGATACAATTACAATGGTGAATGTTTACAATGTGAACTAGTCATCCAGTCATCCGCTTTATACATCTACACACTGAGACGAGAACTGGTATTCCTGGAACCGTTGTAAAAGATTAGTACTCAGTATCCGGCCTCATGAATTGACAGCCGAGGAGACATACATACCGATATCCTCCTTGGGTATACACTTCGCCCAACGCGCGTTATCCACCAACCCCCTACAAGTCCGCTGATAAATGACCCCTTTGAATCATCACATTGCGGTCCTACGCCAACTCATCTCCGACGTTGTCTGAAACCATCTTGGCTTCCAATCTGTGACTGAATCTGGTATCCAAGGTTTTCCACCAGTCGGACGCGAAAAGTAGTGCCTGATCTGCACACTGGCATGATAGCTTAACGCGAGCTATTGAAAGAGCTAATCGACATCATCAGGGAACAGATGAGTATGCGCTGAGCATTTCACGCGACAGATCGCTCACCATGTGTCTGAGGGAGTCCAAACAGCGAAACACAATCTTCCTATTCTCCAGGGGAACCATCCCGTCAACAGAATACCTGCCCTGGTCGGAAACCGCAGGGACATGTTTTTTGAGAATGAGCGAGTTCCCGGGCCGCTCCATATGTTCGACTACGTAGAATTCGATGGCGACACGGTAGAAGACGGGCGCGCTGCCGATCATGACAATGCAATACATCACTTTCTGACCGATAATTCCAAGACCATAATTCTGGCGGGCAGCATTGTTGTGGCGGTAGACAGCCATGGCAGCGGCAGCGACCAGAGGTTCGTATTCGTGGCCTTTAGAGGGATTCTAGAGCCCGATGAGCGTGTGGCATTCATCATGCGAACGAACTACGCACCTTGCCTGAACAATTCAGAACAAACAGCAAGCACTCGCCGTTACGATTGATAACCATTGCAGGAATGTCAATCTCTACAGCCTCAACACCGTTACCCGGAGGAGGAAACGAAAGCTTCTTCCCCTTCTCCACCGTCCGCTCCGATGGCGAGATGAGGTGAAACATTTCGAAAAGAGCGGCAGAGAAATCAGCGAGGCCCTCGCTACTCATCCACACGTCGCCATTATAATCGAAGAAGGCGCGTTCCAGTTCAGTGAGGAGCCCTGGACCAGTAGGTCGTGACCGATTGTTCAGGATAGTGGACGGTATAGAAGAACGAGGCGACGACGGAAATGGGGAACGAAAGAAATCGGATTCCTCAAGAGGTTCGACTTGGAGATTGAAGGCTTGTCGCCGGAGGAAATCGGCCATGTACCTGTTGACGGTAGAGATGTCGGACATAATACTACACGCAAAACTGCAGCTTTACGAGAATACCAAGGAAAAATAAAAGAGAGAGTAGTTGCAAGACAACGAACTGCCAGGAGAAGAGTCGCGCCAAACTGACTCACCCAAATGTAGTAATACCACGTGGATCCAGACTCCTACCCGGCTCTTGCTTACGACACGGTTGACCTTCATTGTCAACGCTTCCGAGCTCTCATCTATACTTTTAACACACGACCTCCTCTAAGGATCATCACAACCTCTCGCAATCATGACCTCAAATACGGAGACCGAAACGCAAACCACGGTGGCCAAGAAGGTCAAGAAACTCAAGCCTGCCCGCAAACAGGTCAAGCCAGGAGATGTCGAGAAGAAGGAGGCACCGCAGACGGGCAAGGAATACAGTGCGTACTGATCAATATCAACTGGTTTGTTACTTTACTCAACAAGTATACCTTCATAGATATCTGGTACAATAAATGGGCTGGCGGAGACCGTGAGGACAGCTATTCAAAGTACGCCACGCTTACACGAAACAATGCCTTCACATAACTAACGCTCCATTCCTCCACTCGCAGCAAAACCAAATCACAAACCCGCTGTAATATCAAGAAGGATGCAGGACTGACCCGTGCCAATACTACCGGCGTGAAATACTGCTGTCTTTTCTTCGCGCGAGGGTGCTGTCCGTACGGCTGGGAATGCGAGTACCTACACACTCTCCCGGACGCTTCAACGATCCTGCCAGATACCTCCAAAGATTGTTTCGCCAGAGACAAGTTCTCGGACTACAGAGACGATATGGGTGGTGTGGGTAGCTTTGCGAGGCAGAACAGGACGCTGTATGTCGGGAGGATCAAAGAGACCGGGACGGGTCCGGAGACGGAAGAGGTCGTCAAAAGGCACTTCAGGGAATGGGGCGAGGTCGAAAAGAGTGCGCATCACTTTCCCTTCTTTCCATATCTTCCATGCTAATCTAGTTTCTCATAATAGTCCGTGTGCTGCAATATCGCAGTGTCGCTTTCGTCACCTACGTCTCCGAACAAAACGCCCAATTCGCCAAGGAGTCCATGGCATGCCAGTCGCTCGACAATGACGAGATTCTGAACGTCCGATGGGCGACTGAAGACCCGAACCCAGAGTCCAAGGTCACTGAGAAAAGGCGATTGGAGGAGATGGGAAGGGAGGCTATACAGGCGCGTATGGATCCTAGGATTGTAGAGGCAATGAGAGCTGTGCGGGCGTTGGAGGACGGAGATGAGTTAGACGGACAAGATGACATTGATACGGAGGAGCTTGAGAACGGGGAGCCTCAGATGAAGAGAAGAAGGCTGGAGCTGGAGGACAGTCTGCAACAGGACGGCTTCCCCCAACCCGAGTCCTCCAAACCGACAGGCCTGTTGAGTGCGGATACACTAGAGAGTTTGAAGTACTTCCAGGCGATCCGACAACGGAATGGTCTAGCGAACTCGCTACCATCCAAAGTGGCACCGCCATCGTCGTCAGGGTTGGGGCTGGCCGACTATGGTAGCGATGAGGAAGATTGAATGTTGAGGTCTCGATAGTACGTTCATGATTAAGATAACTTAGTGCTAGTTTATCTGGACTGTTGTAATGTTACAACCATTCGCTATGTGCATACGAGAGATTGGTATGTAGGAATGAGGCATACATGGGCATACATCACTTCACTCGCCGTTCTCCGTTGGTGGCTCTGCGACTTCTTCCTCCAATTGCAAGTTATGGATGCGCTCCTCCTCAGCTTCTATATCCTCGTCTTCTTTCTGTTTCCTGTATTTGGTGATGTCCCAATCATCTTCATCTTCCTCTTCGTCTTCGAACCACTCAGGATTGAACGTGAACTGAAAACGTATCAGCCATAAGCCAAGTGGAGTGAGGTATAACCAGCTCACCAGATCACGACCGCTCATGCCGGTGTTCTTGCCAGCAGCAGCCTGTGCCTCCTTCGCCTTGTTCATGGCTTGGTCCTCTGCCGTCTTCTTGTCCAGTCGGGTTCGCTTCCACTTGGCGAACGTCTCGGGCGTGACAGGCGTGAGGTTAGTGCCAAGTTTATGCCGCTACGAGCAGCGATGTAAGCGACCTATGTTCACACCACCGTATTCAAGACGCACCTCGACTTCCAAGAACTCCTCCAAACTGATCGTATTTGCCTTTTCTGCATCTGCCAGGGCTTTCCGCTGCGACTTGAGCACAAATCCTGCTGGCAGCGCGTGCCGGTATTGACACTTCTCGTCGCCGTTCGGGCATTCCCAGAACCAGCCGAACCTACGTGATGAGTGTCAATAATTGTGAGGCCAATAGACGTGAAGTTCAGCGCACTTTTCTGACTCAATAGCTTCAATGAAGAACTTGCAGACAATCTATCTCATGAATTTTAAGTAAGCAGTGAAGAAGACAACGATGGAGAGCAAACATACATCTGTTGTCGTCTTGGGGTTCCCATGCTTGGACATCACAACCGACCGTAGCTTCTCATCATCCCACTGGTCCATGGTGTCTGTAGTATACATCAGTACCCTAAATGCACATGAAGATACCATCACACATACCTTGCATTTTCTCCTCTCTCACGTCCGCATACAAGTTCTTCTTCTCCACCTTCCTGCCCACGTCCAGATCATGACTGAACTTACACTTGGTTCCCTTCTCACATGAGCCTGCCTTGAAGAATGCACACAGAATGGTCTTCGGGTCCACGCCGAATGGTACTCTCTGCACCTGGGCGGGTTTGAGCAACGCAGCCTCCTCCTTCCTCCGCTTCTCCTCCTCAAACTTCTCCTTCTCCCGCATCGCCTTCTCTTTCTCCTTTTCTAGCACCGCGCGCGATTTTCCCGCTTGCGATTGTTGTTTCTCGATCACGGCGATCTGCTTCTGGACCTTCGCAGATTTGTTTTTCTGCATGCGAGGAGACCATCAGCCGTGTGAGACTCAACGATGCGAGGAGGTCAGCTTTAAGAGACGGAAACATACATTCTTCATGCCGAACGTCTATAGATTCCTCAACACAAGTCCGTCAGCTTCTCGCATTGTGTATGGACGGATCGAAATACCTTGTCATCTTTGACTTTGCTGCCCGAGGACACTTGCTGCTGTTTCTTCGGAGGCATGATGGGCAATGGTGTGTGTACAGCGTGAGATGTAGAATGTGGATAAGAGCGATTATCAATACTAGCTGTTTGTAACTCGAAGGTTTCTGCACAGCGTGACGAAAGACATGCGGAAGTCACACGCTGCGATCACACAGAGGTATTAGTAACAGAAGAAGCCAGTCACGCAGTCCAGTAGACTCTTACCGATACCACCACCGTCGTTGATATGGAACTAAACGGCTATTCTAGCTCAAACGAAGGTTATCCATAGATGAATCTCAACGCAACCAGTCGTTTGTGAGTTTTTTGTCGCTCTTGGTGACACGCTTGAGCTCACTGCGACGCTATTTTCAGTAGAAGTGCCTCTCAAATTTCAATCACATGTAATTTCCAAGCCGTTATCACCCATCCTAGTCTCCCAAGGCAGACCAGGATACGTGACTGAGAGACAAGTCGTGGATCACTGTACTGAACCCATCCTGTGCATCTTCCTAAAAGCTCATAATGACACCGATCTCAACGTGGGCCGGTCTTCAAGCGCACACATCCAGCGCGGCTCTTCGAACATGCATCCTGTCGAAGCTGCGATTTGGCACTGATACAGAGCTCTGAGAACTGAGCCGCTTTCTCATCGGGTTTCCCTCGGTGATTATCAGTACTACTTGGACTTGGACCACATAGGTCTGTGCGATTCACTCAGAGTCAATGACCACCGCATACTCGTTGAAAACAGTGAGTGGTAATACCGAAGCTGTACACCACTTGCGTATCGCTTGCTGACTGAGATTAACAATAGCCGTCTGGGATACAACGCATCATCCAAGATGCCCTCAATCGCGCAGATGATGGCGAGCTGATTGGTTTCAATTCGACGGCAGATGCGCAAATCGTTCTCGATGAATGTTGGAAGGTATGTCCGTTGGTTTACTCCTAGATAGTCATGTCTGATGGGTTGTATTCGCTCGCATTGCTTAGTCTTTAGATTCTTTGGCTTTGCCCAGCTCGATGATCGGTGGTTCTCACTTCTTCATCTACCGTAACAACCTGCGTAAGCTGTCCCTGAAAACGGCCATCAAGCACGACATACTACCTACTGCTCTGATCTTGAGAGGCGTCCAACTCATCGACAACACTCATCACGGTTCAGGTGGCTTCGCGGACGTGTACTGCGGCACATATGGCGAATATAAGGTCGCTCTTAAACGCCTTCGTGTCTATGCTCAGGCTGCACCATCGGACAAGATGAAACTCAAAAAGGTGCGTATTTTCACGTCTGAATGACTTTTTGCATCTTACCGAGCTTGGTCACAGGGGTTTTACCGAGAGTCAATTCTGTGGAAGAATCTGGTCCACGACCACATTGTACCGTTCCTCGGTGTCGCAGAAGACGTGTTTGAGAACGGTATGATCTGCATGATTCTCCCTTGGCAGGAGAAAGGGGCGCTTCGTCAATACCTCAAGAAGCTGAGAAGTGAGGGAATGAACGACGAGCAATTCACCCTCGCTGTGGACAGATGGGTCAGTCATTCGGTCGCTCTCAATCTATCCCTATAATCATCGTCGTCCATATAGCTCTATCAAACTACTCGTGGCCTGGAGTACCTTCATGATGAAGGCATAGTGCACGGCGATCTACATGCTGGCAACATTCTGGTGGATGAGAATGAGAACGCGTGTCTGACCGACTTTGGAATGTCACTTCTCACTGAAGCCACGGCTTACAACTACTCCTCCGTTCACGGTGGTGGTGCTTTGCGCTGGTCTGCCCCGGAGCTCATAGACCCGGAGGAATTTGGGCTAAAGTCTAGCAGGCCGACACCAGCGAGTGATGTATTCTCCTTCGCCTGCACAGCTATAGAGGTATGTCATTTTCATACTCTAGGATCGGGTGGTNTGTGGCTTACTGATTTTGTTACAAGCTTTATTCCGAAANNATTCCATTTCCCGATCTCACGGATCGCATGGCAGCGAATCGGCACGTCAGAGGCATGAGACCTCCAAGGCCCTCCCTTCCTGGTGGAGGAACTATCGTCGATGCAATTTGGTCTCTGCTGGAAGTGTGTTGGGCTCAGAACAGAGATGACCGCCCCCCTTCTCGCGAAGTCGTTCTCAGAATGGATACAATTGTACNCNGGGTCCCNCCTACGACACAGCTCGAGGAGAAGATGACCGCGGTCGTCATCCAGGATGCCGAGCATAAGGCTTCTCCGTTCCATGCTGCGCCGTCCTCCGCCGTGGCGTCATCGACTTTTGCGGGTTACGTCACACCGCACTTTTCTTTTGTACACGACGGCCAGAATTCGTCGCAACCATCCGCACATAAATATGGGCGCAGCCCTTCATACTACTCTCAGGTGTCACACTCGCGCCCCTCGTATGGTCATGTGATACACCTCCCAAATTCCTATGAGACAGGCAGCCCTAGTTATGTCCTATCACAACCCTCCCCACTAACTTTGGGGCGCAGCTCTTCTTCGCACTTACGCCCCTTGGATGATACTCAATCCTACAGGACTCACAGCGCTACGTCCGACCCATCACTCGATTCACTCGGCATCTCGAATGATCGTCCAGCCCTGCCTTCTCGAGTTTTCTTCCACCCCTACCTCCTCCGTACCGACGAAGGTGCCGCTATTGATTGGCTGTTGTTCCAAAATATCCCCCCCATTCCCCGGAATATACTGCTGCAACCGGCTACCATGCCCCCCATCAGCCATGTCTTCAATATCACCCACCCTGACTACCCGTGGACAATTACAGTCAGACCAAAGGTTCAGAACGGTTATGTATTAGTCGGTGACGTCTTGGACTCCATCTCGGAGGACATGAAACAGCCGATCACTTCTGCGGACGATCTCAAGAATACACGTCACAACGCGGCTATGGGCCTGCACGGCTCAATAAACAGAGCAAGGGAGGAACGAGATAGACGAAAGTATGATCCCGCACAGCCATTCTTACCCGGAATACACAGGGTGGACTTCTTGCGGGCTGACGTTGTCTGGAGCGGCCTCTCACTGAAGGACGGATGGGTCCATCAGCGAAGTGCGGTGCTCTTGATTTCTCTAGAGACTCAAGACGATTATCAAGGACTGAGAGCAATGCGCCTCCAGGAGGAGGCCGAGGCGGCCGGAATGGAGTGAAAAGAATACTTTTTAGCTTTGGGTTCGATGGTCTTTTCCGCTTCCGTCAATGCCAGTACATTACTCAACGGGTTGATTGACTTATGTTTTTGTTAAGAAAGGCCTGTAACTTGAATGAATGACTATACCGATTGGGACGGTTGGTCGGTGTTCAAATGTGCTTTAGAGCTCAAGCCATCAAGGCTTTGCGCAACACGTACTGACTTTGTACTGACTCTCAAGTCAGACTAAGGTCATGGTCAACTGCAGCGGCGCAGTGCAAATGCTGAGACAACTTGAAGTGGAGGTCAGACGCTGGCATCACACAGAGGTCACAGAAGAAAGCTGCCAGCCTGCAGTGCCCTGCACCATCTCCGACCTAGGACTCGACGGTAGCTATTCTGGCTCGACATAAGGTTACCTATAGATGTATCTCAATGTATGTAGTCGGTGAGTATGGAACTCTTTCGCTCTTGATGGCACGCTTGAGCCACTACATGCTGTACCCAATCCTGTGAATCTCCCGAAAACTTGAAGCTCATAATGATACCGATCCAATGTGGGCCGGTCTTGCAGCGCACACATGTCTGAGGCCTGAGCCCTGCTCTGCGAACATGCATCCTGTCAAAGCTGCGATTTGGCACCGAAATAGAGCTCTCAGAACAGATCCGCTTTCTCGTCGGGTTTCCCTCGGTGATTATCAGTACTACTACTAGGACTTGGACCACGTCGGCCTGTGCCGCTGTGCGATTCATAATGACCACCGCATACTCGTTGAAAACAGTGAGTGGTNATACCGAAGCTGTACACCACTTGCGTATCGCTTGCTGACTGAGATTAACAATAGCCGTCTGGGATACAACGCATCATCCAAGATGCCCTCAATCGCGCAGATGATGGCGAGCTGATTGGTTTCAATTCGACGGCAGATGCGCAAATCGTTCTCGATGAATGTTGGAAGGTATGTCCGTTGGTTTACTCCTACATAGACATGTCTGATGGGTTGTGTTCGCTCGCATTGCTTAGTCCTTGGATTCTTTGGCTTTCCCCAGCTCGATGATTGGTGGTTCTCACTTCTTCATCTATCGCAACAAGCTGCGCAAGCTATCTCTGAAAACGGCCATCAAACACGACATACTGCCTACTGCTCTGATCTTGAGAGGCGTTCAACTCATCGACAACACTCATCACGGTTCAGGTGGCTTCGCGGACGTGTACTGCGGCACATATCGCGGATTGAAGGTCGCTCTCAAGCGCCTTCGTGTCTACGCTCTGGCTGCACCATCGGACAAGATGCAAATGAAAAAGGTATTCTTACTTCTAAAAGGATTCTTATGTCTTACTGAAGTTGGTTGCAGGCATTTTACCGAGAGTCAATTCTGTGGAAAAACTTAGTCCACGACCACATCGTACAGTTCCTTGGCGTCGCAGAATACGTGTTTGAGAACGGAATGATCTGCATGATTCTCCCTTGGCAGGAGAAAGGATCTCTTCGTCAATACCTTAAGAAGCTGAGAGGTGAGGGAATGAATGATGACCAATTCATCACCGCTGTTGATAGATGGGTAAGTCATTTGTCTTTTCTCAGGCCAGTACATTTCCTATAATATTTGTTGTCTCTGTAGCTCTATCATACTGCTCGTGGTCTGGAGTACCTTCACGACGAAGGAATAGTTCACAGCGATCTACACGGTGGTAACATTCTTGTGGATGAAGATGACAACGCGTGTCTGACCGACTTTGGTATGTCGCTTCTCGCTCAGGCAACGGCCTACAATTACGGCTCTGTTCACGGCGGCGGTGCGATGCGCTGGTCAGCCCCAGAGCTTATAGATCCCGAGGAATTTGGACTAGATTCTAGCAGGCCGACATCAGCGAGTGATGTGTTCTCCTTCGCCTGCACAGCTATAGAGGTGCGTCGTCTAGTGTTGGTTCCGAAGACTTGCTGATGTTCTGTTACAAGCTGTATTCTGAAAACGATCCCTTTTTCGGGCTCACGGATCGCATGGCCGCGAATCGGTATGTCAAGGGCATGAGGCCTCCAAGGCCCTTCCTCCCTGGCGGAAGAACCATGTCCGATGCGACTTGGTCTCTGCTAGAAGTCTGTTGGGCTCAGAACAGAGATGACCGCTCCCCTTCTCGCGAAGTCGTTCTCAGAATGGATACAATTGTACACGGCATTCCGCCTGCGATGCAGCTCGAAGAGAAGATGGCCGCGGTCGTCATCCAGGATACCGAGCATAAGGCTTCTCCATTCCATGCTGCGCCGTCCTCTACCGTGGCGTCATCGACTTTTCAGGTTACGTCGCGCCGCACTTTTCTTTTGTACACGACGCCCAGGATACCCCGTCGCAACCCTCCGCACAAATATGGCCCAACCCTCCACTCTCTGAGGCTTCACATTATGGTCGTCCAAACCCACCAAGTCCTTTTCAATCCTATGGGACTCACATTGCTAGCTACGTCCCGTCGCAACCCTCCCCACCAACTCTTGGGCACGGCTATTCATACGTTGAGGTTTCTGATCCACGCCCTAGATTGAAAGATTTTTACTCCTATGAGACTCACGGAGCTGACTTCATCCAGATTGAACCCTCACTCGCTTCACTAAATCATCGTTCATCCCGCGAGANGCTCCTCCACCCCTACCTCAACCCTAACCACGGATCACCCGATCTCGAATGGTGCTTGCGTGATAATCCTGTTCATTCCCCGGGATCTACTGCTGCAACCGGTAACCGTTCCCCCCAGCAGTGCCGTCTGCTACATCGTTGTCGATGACGACAACTACCCATGGGTAATCGAAGTCAGAAAAAAGGTTCAAAACGGCTATTTATTAGTGGGTGACGTCTTGGAGTCCGTCGCGGAGGACATGAGACGGTCGATTCCACTTCCGGAGGATTCCAGCAAGGTACGTCACCGTTCAGATATCCCCTGGCAATGCTCGATATCCGCTAGCCGACTGAAAGAATTCGCACAGAAAAATATGCGCGAAATGCGCAGGGTGGACGTCTTGCAGCAATACAAATACTGGAGTGACCTTACACTGAAGGTCGGATGGGTTCATCAGAACAAGGTGGGGAGCGTGTATTCTCTAAGGACTCAGTCGGATATTGTTGTTTAGGACAGGTAATGAGTTAGGCGGTAGGAGCATAGGGAGAGCTGGTTCGAGTTTCAACTCGAGGGAATGCATTCGTAACTATGAGAATCTATGTATCTACTGACAAAGAATGATCGGAATGCATGAAAAATGGAAAGCTTTATTTTCTAAAGAGGACGAGACCGACAGTGGGGCGGTCAAGATGAGTATCAAGTCACATCCCTATAGGGTCGGGATGGGCATCGCTCGTAAGGTACCACTATACCAATCCACACCCAAACTCTGAACATTGACTTGAAAACCCTTGGACTCACGGACCTCTATCACACTCGCGCGGTCACACAGGAACCTCAGATAACGAAGACGTTGCATAAGAACATTCTGAGTACTTCTTTACAAAGATGAACTATGATATGTGTGGAAATGGCATGGGCGTTGGTAACGCAGAAAACGGAAAAAGTTGTATGTACGATGTATGTGGAATTGCAAATCGGCCTTGAGATGAGAGGGATATGCGTCATGACGGGGTCATTGGTATGAGAACGGACAGGAAATGCGTAATGGAGAGGGAAGGAGATGACGGGAAATCCGAAGCACATGCAGGTATGCAATCAGAGCTGGAGATGGCTATGAGCTGGAGTCTTTGCAAAGCGGCAGAAAAAGATATTGAACTGCATGACGTGAAAAACAAGACAGATGTGAAAACGCGAATCAATGGGGAGAACATATATGCAAAACATATGTACGACGAAAGCATGTTGAGAATTTCCATAGATTCTTGTGGTGGAGTACGGACTAGCCGAGGGCGTAGCGCGTCGTTCTCAGAATAGTCGGCGGGCAAGAGCGGCGCCAGTGGGGAGCCGACTGCTAGTGTCGTTCTGTAGCACTGTCGGTGCACTTGGGATCCTTGATTGTGGAATAGGAAGACCAGAACGCACGGGTGCATTACTGCTGCGAGGTGGTCGGAGTGACCCGCTTGAACTCGTAGGGATGCCACTCGTTGTCTTCGCCGCCTTCCCAAGTCCCGGTAGTCGTGAAGCCATCCCAAATGTGGAGGTGGGGAACTTACTGCTAAGTACTTGTGTAGGTCGTTGGGTTGGCACAGTTGGTGGGCCCCTTCCTAGAATGCCGGGCCTCGTCGACACGCTGGCCCTCTTGGCGCCAGAGACATCAGCAGAGACGGCTCGCATCTTCGCAGGCCCCATAGACGCCACAGGTGGCAATTGAGCTCCAGGAGGCGGACGCTGAACACCTTTGACTACCGCTCTAGCTTTCTGCATCTCAGGAACCGGGGGTACGCCGGTCCGTTGTTCTTCGCGGGGATGAGGTGCAGATCGTTTGGCGGGAACGTTCTCGACTCTGGAGCCTGCATCAGAGGGTACCGAGGATGATGACGAAGACGATGTCGATGAGACCGAGCTTGGACGGCCGTGTATCTTCCAAGATTTCTTGACTATCCGCAGGGCCGGAACTGGAGCTGCAGACACTGATGCAGGAGTTGCCCGTACTGCTATGCGAGGGGACAATGTTTTTACTTCCGGGGGTTCAGCGGAGGAATCCACATGGAAAGGTTCCAGACCACCTAGAAACAAGGATTCTAGTATCTTCGTTTCACGATGAGAGAAATGACAAGTCTTACCCGTATCAGACGCTGGTTCTAATGGTAGACTTTGTCGGCGCTCAACAGATGGCTGCGATTCAGTTGTAAATACCGACGACAGGGCACTTGAAGGGGCTGCTAACCGACGACGATGAGATACGGAATGTAGAACGCTGCGATCAAATCATGCATACCAATTTGGCCATTTGCAGAGTATTGTGGCTCGTACTCTTCAGCGATGGCCATCATGGCTTGTTCTTCCTTCTTCAAGTCAACGGAGTCTTCATCATTACCAACCCAGAATGAATCGTGACCAAGGAATGAGATCTTGTCGTTCATCAGGTCGAACGTCATTTCCGCGTTTTGTAGCTGCAGATGAAAGGATGATTGGAGATCGACTGATGTCCGCCGTGGGTCTGTGGCGCTGGTAGTCGGGGACAAACGGCGCGTGGCGAAGCTCGAGGAAGATGGTGAGGGTGACAGATGAGAGCCAAACAGCCTTCGTGGCGTAGGAGCTGTCGGAGAGCCGTGAGAGGAATCAGCTTCAACGACGTTGATTTCTGGTGCTGCAGGACAATCAAAGCCGCTCTGGCCGTCCGGGGTGGATGGCTCGTGTGAGGAGTCCGGCGAGTGTAAGGATAGACTCGCGAAGTTGATAGCATTAATAATACTGGCAAGAGGGGCACCGGCTGGCGCAGCGCTGACAGCCTGGATGGTCGTGTCTGCTGCGTCCCACATCGAAGAGTCTGGAGAGCCTTCTACGGGGATGGGGTCGGGTTCCGGAATAGAACCCAAGACGCTGTCGAGCTGTATATCGGCCAAAGGTTGTCGACGAGAGACAGGAATTTGAATGGTGTCTTCATCGGCATTCTCATCCATATCATCGTCTGCCACCGTTCGTCTGTATTCTCCGTTTTCCGCATCTGCTTCCAGGCCATCCAAAACCATCCCACCCTCTTCCTCGTCCTCATCCATATCATCCTCCTCCCTATCTGGCAGAACCACAGCGGTCAAATCATAGTCTATAAGTTTTCCTCTGGGTGTTTTGACCGTTTGGTGTGAAGGGTGCTTGTATACGCGGTTGAAAAAGACGGTAACCTGGCCAGCAGTGTCCGACGGCGTCGTTCTCCTTGTCCGACAGATCTGGGGAGGCCGCGTCGCGCTCGGGCGTAGCAGGTGTGCGTAGAGGATCAAAAAGAGAGAGGATGCTCTGGTTATAGTTCTGCATGTCGTGCATGGGCATAGCGAGTAGAGAGGAAGAAGAAGTGGGGTGAGCGGACTCGCACCAAACGGGACTCAGGCGCTTCCACAAACAACTACTAACATGTGACCGCGTTAGGCACGTGGGCGGACGCGTCGTGGCGTAGCCGTGGAAAATACGCAATACAGTGGAGGCTACAAGGAGTGGCGGATACATACGTAGAACAAAAGAGATCGGCGAGGGAACATGAAGACAATAGTATCAACAACGGGGAATGGTCGTGACGAGGACCCTGGACTCAACGCAAATGAAGATACGTATCTAGACTAACGGCAAGGCAATCGAGGGGGCCTATCAGTGGAGACAATCTAGTGTCGAGACTTGTGCATTTCAGAGGTCGTCCATAATCAGGGCTTCAGCAACAGCAGATCGTACTTTGAAATGGCATTTGAATGGGGTCGGGAACCTGGGACACATAACGCGTCAGTAAAGAGAAGGACATCGTTGTGTTGATTCCGCACGAAATGGCGCCTTCCGTCATTGTAAAGTCAACAGGAAAAGATCTGCCGTTGACATCATTCGCCTGCGTGATATTGGGGTCGCCGTTTGAGGACGAGTTCCTCACGAGGGCGTCGCAGGATGAGAAGACGGACGTCGTGACGGCTGTCAATTTTGATCCTAAGGTATGCCATACTAAAGTGACGATACTATACATCGAGTTCATTGCCATGGCCATCCCGGGGCATGCCCTGGAAAGTCACCCACATCAGATGGCGTGATGAAGGGAAGATGGTTAGCAACGTGAAGAACGTACCGACGTCCGAAACCGAACGCTGCTGAAGACAGGGTTGATCTGACCATCCTTCAGGAACCGTTATGGGATGAAGCTCTCTGGATCATAATATTCTTTGGGATTGCGGAGGATCGCCCTGCAAAGAACATGCTCTCAGCGCATAGTGTCACAGACCAAGATTAGATTGTATAAGTATCATGCATTCTAGGGACAGGTAAACCAGTCAGACTCTATGATAGACACTTGTGACAGACTTACGCTAATGATCATCGAACCCTTCGGGATGTGGTAACCGCCATACTCATCATCAGTCGAGGACAAGTAAGGAGCGGCTGAACAGATCATTCAATTTCGGCCATGACATGATAAGAAAAAGAACAATAACACACCCAAGGGGCGTAACCAGCCATCTGAGGATCTCCTTCATTACAGCTTCAATGTACGGCAGAGAATCGCGGTCATCGAATGAGGGGAGTCGGCTTGAACCAACGATTGCATCCAGCTCCGCTTCTTTCTTTTGCACTTCCGGATGCAGAGTCATGGCGAGTGCAAAGATTACCAGGGCCGCAGTTGTCTAAAGCTCACACGAGCCCATCATGAGACCATCTGGATGTCTTTGAACTTGAACATGATTACAAGACTTACGATATCAGTGCCGGCTGTGGACATACGTCAAAGGTCAGCATGCGAGTCCACTGACAATGGACGAACGAACTCTAACCTCCATATGCTACTGCAGCGCTGTTTCTGCAAATTTCCTCTTCCTTCTGTCTGACCGGTCCATCTGGGAGATTCTCGATCATGGACGCCGACGCACTGGGACCAGCTGTGCCAGCTCTCTACAGGGATTTTCAGCCAAACCGGTTATCGGATACGTGGAATATAAAACACTTACAATACCAGACTTGACAGCCTCGAATGGTTCGACAGACATGCGAGTGGCTAATCGTTTGTAATGAGCGGCGACTCGATGGAAGTTGGCACCAGGAAACCAGGAGGGGATGTACTGAACTAAAGACCGATCAAGTTTTGCGTAGACGGTCACAAAAGAAACATACGCATTGGTACAAAATCGATAAACCATTTCCCAAGTGTCCCTCGATGATGGAAAATCCCACGAGGGCGTGCTCGATCAGTTCTACCCATTCGTTGGCATGTTCGTCCTTCACATCGAAGCCATACGTCACTTTCATGATAGTAGCAGATGTGGCTCTGCAGAAGAAGACTTAGTTCATTCACAACGAAGAAGGGATCAACAAGAAGCGCACTGTCGGATGTGTTTAACGAAGTGCTCCGGCGTAGATCTTAAACGCTGGAGGAGCTTTCGACTTTAAGCAACCTGCACCTCTTTGAATGACTCTGCAGCTCGTGCACCGAAGTACTGGTGAAATGTGCTGCGGTGTCTACGCCATTTATCGTTGTACGGCATAAGAGAGATTGCCCAGTCGTATCCCATCCTGTCAGTGGTGAGGCGTTTGAACTCGTGACTATACATGAAGTCAGAATGTACTTACAAGTCGTTGAGCATGATGAAGTCGAATGATGGAAGACCGCTTGTCCATCAAGTCCGCGCAGGCTTGCGCCGAGTTGAAAATGACGACGGATAACCCGGGAGAAGTGCCAGTGAGATAGATGACGTCCCCTCAGGCTGATGGACTATCTTTGAGATTATGTTGGCAGCAAAACATGCGTGAAAGTACTTACCGTATATCTTTGCCATGGTATTGTACGCTTCCAATGCCTTCAAGTTTAGAGGAATATGTCGTATGCCAATGAAGGGCAGCGGACGTGGACCGGGAGGCAACGGGAGACCATGAGGATTCGCAGCCCGAGAGCGTCGCCAATTTCGCAATTTGACAGCGAAGATTGCAGCGAGGATGGTCCCTGATACAAGGAGGTATGTTGGGTACCCCGACATTTCGAGTGAGACTGGTTGTCGACTTGACGAGGCATCCTGGTACTTATGCCAGTGGGTTTTCAGTCACGCTTAAACGGCCCGGGGATGGTCGGGACGTACCTTCACGCTTGAACGCTCCGAGGAATTTGAATGAGATAAGTACAGCCTCAGGCTAAGATGTGGACGGCGACAAAGCTGTCGACAGGTGAGAACTTGGTCCGAATTGTCTCGTGTTGTATGTTCATCTTCCACCGTACCTCCATCCGTCGTACTTCAAGTTTCATCGTTTTGTGGGCAAAAAGACAAGAGGCTACTCGATGACCGCGCAGCCATACAGCCTGCGACTTCGAGCAAAATAAATGTGTATGCAGTTGCTAGCTGGTAATCTCGCCGAGTACCTGATAGTGGCCGTGATCCTAGCTCTCCGAGCCAACTCCAAACTTTTACAGAACCGTGGGACACGGTGGTGGCAAGTGCAGCGGATCCATCTACGAGAACACGTTCATTGAGTACATGTACATGTCGATAGCTAAGAAACTAGAGAGAACCAACGAAAGCAGGTCAAAAGCGAGTCCAAGCCATACACGAAATTATTCAAGAAGGAGCCTCTGTTGTTTGAAGAAAACATCCCGAATCCTACCGCCCCGCAAATAGAATGCCCACAGGGTGTCCATGACAAGAATGGTACCAAGGCTGACGACCAGACTTCCTCCGCTAAATTCCTTGGCGCGTCAGTAAGATGTCTGAACAGTGGATATACGACAACATACAACACCCATTTCTGGTACGTCCAGGCTGTGTCTGGTGTGATTCCGATGAGAGGAAGCGCAATCGCCCACGGAAGAGCATAGCATATGTTCACGATGAGGGATTGGTAAAGGTACCTGAAAGCGAGTGAGAAATTCAATAGATGCAACTTGGCGAGAACATGTAATGAAGCTCACCAATGAGTCTGGGTCGCCAGCACAACAGTCGCAAGCTGTGTCGACACAGCATAACAGATGTAGCACCAGTCAATGCTCCTCCACATCATGGCTGTTATCTCCGCAACCTCGTCTGAATTGGATAGGAACTTCGCGAACGGGCCAGCACCATGGATAGAGAGTGCGATGAAGAGAGGGATCTCGAAGAGGAGCGCAAAACCAACTGAGCGCAGAGCAGGCGTGACGATGACTACAGCGGATTGTCAATTCGATGATTCGTCAATTTGTTTTGGAAATGATCACTGACATTTTATATCCGACCACGATGCATGTACACCCGGGACTTTGGACTGTTGAAAGACCCCCCATCTATGCCCTACAAACGCATTTGAGGTCGCCTCGAGCGAACTCACAGGCACCATAACTAGCCCCCATCTAATGGTGTTAAAAACGCCCCAGGCGGTAGCATATGCCTGACCCATGGATACGACACCATGGATCTGCCATAAGCTTCCGACAAGGAAGTCAGCCACCAACTACGAGGACGACGATAATGAAGGAGTGTGAGTCGGAATGACAATGCTTACTAAATCGCATTTCGGACTGCACTTTCGGTGAACGTCCATCTTCCTGGAAGTATCAGAGTTTTGAGCGAGCTGTAGTTGAACCATTTCAATGTTGCGGCGTTGATCCTATGGTGAGCGGCGGTTTTCTTCACGAGATACAAGAAGTAGATGAGACCGGCGACAGCACCAGCGAGGCTTTGTGAGGGAGCAGTACAGTAAGTTGTTTGCATGTAAGAAAGTCGATTATGTGTGCTTACTCGCATACGAGCTTGATGATCGCAACTGTATGGATGGTGGGTGTGAAGCCTCGAACGTGCACAGTAGAAACAAGCGCAAGTTCGAGAAAGATCTGAATCACAGTTTGCACGGTCGACATAAAGAGAGGTACACTGTCATTCAACAGTCAGCGCATACACTATCAGTGTTCTCTAGAGAATTTCAAGGTACTCACTCCGGTTTATCCAGGGCGCGGGTTCCCAAAGTCACGGCGGTGTTGAGCGTGCTCGCAAGAGAGTCAAAAGCAAGGATCCGGAGGTACTTGACAGACGTCTGACGTACTTCTCCGGGCACATATGCGCCGACAAAACCAGGTGCGGCAAAGAGAAATATGACCGACAAAACGAAGCCCAAGCCAGACTGCACGGATATGAGCGTGTAAGTCAGTGAAAGCCGCTCCATGAGCTGCGTCCCGGAGTCGTGGGTTGTATCTCCGCTCCCAATCGTCGACCTTTGAAAAACGGTTGGTTTGAAACTTCGGCTGGGATCGAGAGCTAGACGTAGCGTACCAAGCTGCTCGTGGCAGACCTTCGTTCAGAACTTCAATGACACATGAAAAATCTGTTGGAAAACGAGTTGAAATGATCCGCTGCCAACACCGCTCAGAAAGGATAACTGAAAAACACTGACACGTGTATGCGTCTACTGTTGAGACCAACGATGAGTCGATGTTTGCAACCCAGAGCTTGGACATTGTACTGTATACTGCTGGGATTGCAAAAGCTGCGAGATTGAATATGAGGGCCCCGTGGTAGCTATGAATTGTACTCCGGTTAATGCAGTATTCCAAAGACGAGAGACCATCTGCCTACCTCGCCCGAAGACGAGTGAGCCTTCCACTTGAGATCACCCTTTCCGGCGCTGACCCTTCTCTGGCAAGAGGCTCGACATGGTCGAGCTCGTCAATAGGAGACTCGGGATCGTCCACTTTAACGATGTTGTCCATTGGGAGGAGCTAATGACCAGTCAATCGCGACGTCAGATACGGATGATTCTTGAAGCCATACATCATAATGGGACGAAGACGACAAAACTGGATTCTGATGTACCACAGCCTGCCAGAGGCGGCCAGCAATCGACATACTAGCTCCAAGAGAGTCTTAGAGATGGGCGGATCCACCCGCGGGCCAGCCTGAGACGCGGACTCAGCTAAATGACTCACAAACTTGATCCCGGGATGATCGTATGCGTTGGGTTTCTACTTCCTCACAGTTTCGCAAAGACTGCAGTATAAAGATCACTGAGGAGGAGGGAATATGAAATCTCGAGACGTGTCACTGTACTGTAAAACTGAGAGTCAGATCCTCAGAAAATCCCACACCCTTCAACATCAGCGTCAGACGTACTGCTTCGCACAACTCACACGTACAAAGTGGGCAAGTATGTAATTGGGCAGAGAGCATTGCCACGCAGTCATGAACGATGCACGCGTGTTCGCGAGATAGAGGGACGGCGTCCTGGGGGTCTCTCAGACTGCAGTGGTAAGTAAGAATCTGTAGAGAGTCGTCTGCAGGCTTGCAACTCGTCATCATGATTATGTCACGCGTGTCGGTGACCACAAAGGGGTTTTGACCTTCAAATCATCTTCCACCGCACGTCGACCATGGTGGCACCGTAAGTATACATTGCTGTTTCTGTTTCTTGATTCCTTCACTGACACCTTCGCTGGAACATCACTAGAGTAGAAGCTCCAGGCACTAGTTTTGCGCGCGGCAACATAGAGCCCTCAACGCCTCAAAGCTTTGTTCTAGCATCCATAAACTGGTCAAATGTCGCGCGTTATGAATCTGAAAACGTGCCCGACTGGATTGTGTACCTTCACCAGCAGCAGAAGTATGAAGTTCATACTCTCATATATACCCTTTCACAAATGCTCGACAAGGGTCGAACATGTCCTCCGCAATGGTCCGCGTTTGCAAAGCAGAAACTGCCATGTGATCTGGTCGATATTCTTTCGGAGCCGGATATGTTCTCAGAACAAGATGGAGATTTCAAAGTAAGTGCTCAGGTCAGGATGCGCCGCGTAGACTCACTACTGACGGATATGTTTCAGAATGTTTCATATGGGGTTGCGATGTTGACACTGCTCCACTCCTGCATGAAAGTTGCAGTGTACCATATTGAACACGAACTCGATGAGCACAACTACACTAATATGTGTCTCAACTCTCTGTTTCACCAGCGAGAGAAGTTCTACCAGGCCATGTGGAACAAAAGACATCTCATTCACGCGCAGGACCAATTCGCCCACATCTCACTCGCCCTCGACTTTCACACGTTCTCTGTGCAAGCGTTCCGCTGTGTACACACTTTATGGAAGATGTCCGAATACAGCTAGTTAGTGGCACCGTCTCAGTCGGGAAATCTGTATACTCACATTCGCACTCAAGCAGACAGCCAACCCCCCTTTCGATGCATGCAGCACACTTTCTCCTGTACTACTGGATATATAGTCCCAGGGACGAAGAGCTGGCAGAATTGATGCCAGCCTTGGAAAGAATGTTGTTTCATGAACCGGCAAATGTGACTTCATTCTTCAAACACTTCTTGGACTCCTGTGATCAGGAAGTCCCGCAGCTTTTGTTGAAGAAGATATCTCGTCTGTTACGGGACCGACACTACTTGGATGGATACGATTACGAGTTCACTTTCGTCGCTACTGCGGTCGTATGCAACTCTACGGATCTCTTCTCCGGTATTAAACTCCCTGAAGGAGAAGGGTTGGTCCCGAGTATGATCATTAACTTTCATCGGAATATGTGTGGTTCAATTAACCATAGTCCTGNTCGCAATGGAGCATTCGTCAGCTTATTGATAGAGTCTTTCCGGTGCGCTCTATTACTCGCTCAAGACCCAGCTCACCCAGCTCTAACATCTGTGCCCACTGACCAGGAGACTCCTGAACACCGAGAATTCGCTCAAATTCTCNAGTCAAATAACTCGTTACGCNGGACGGCTCAACCTGATATCAATCATTAGCGTGGCTGCTCTTTGGGATGTGAAAGAAACCAGGGAGCGACAATTCGGTGAGTGTAGAAATTNGTGTGCATCNTCTCGAGTCTGACATGTATGTAACNTGCGTTGTCGTCCTAGAAACTACGCGGAGACTCCTGGGGCTGCTCTCACTGTTGGCNCAGCTTCCCGACAACGGCAGTCGCTCTCTTTCGAAACAAAAACACGCTCTGCGAATCACAACTGAAGCGATCTGGTACGACACGTTGAAGGAACTTCTCGCTGCTCCTGCAGAGGGTGTCCAACAAATAGCCTTNAAACATGCGGTTATCAAAGCCTGGAAAACCTACGGGGCGTTGTTCGGTTTGAAGGAGGGCGGCAAGCTGACGACATCTCAGAGGCCTTCCGTACCAAGCGACACGAGGCCATACTGGCGGATTCNAAAGCGATGCTTTTCCAACACATGCGCTTGCGCTCACTTGATGCAGTCGTGTCATCAGTTTCGNGTGTGTAAAAGGCTGCTGGCGGGTTTTATACTGCAGTCGACGATGTCAAGAATCGTGAGTTGATTTCTACATGTAGGTGGTTGTGCTGACTTGTTTATGTATGATAGCGACTGGAAAGCGGGGCACCGGATTGTGTGTAGCACGCTCTTGGACTCTTAGGTTTGTTCACGCCCGGCACGGGTAGACTGTGGTCTCATGGTCTCNCTCCCTCTCTGATCTTTTCGTCTTTGGCATTTTCATTCGATTGTCGGTAACCTCATTTGCTCTTGCTGAATGTCGTTGGCCACACTGGCATGCGTACCTACTCAACATATGAACTACGTCAGTAGTAACCTGTACTACTACCCATTCACATTTAATTTCGTATCTTGACTCCTCTGATTATCAAGCGCAGAAATANCATAACATATATTTTTGATATAAGGAAGGGCGTGAGGGCCGGTGAGGCTCACTGAGTTGCTATGTTTTCTCGCCGGACGCTAGCGCTCTACTAATCCTGTTCTNCGTTCATATGCCCAGCTGCTACCTTTACCGTGCACCTTGGTGATCATTACATACNNGACATCTTCCCAAACGCGACATGACCTTACGTGCTATAACTGGCTTTGCGAGCGTGGTGGGCGGACCCACAAAAGTGCCTTAGTACACGGACTCGNACAATGCCAGTGTCAGGATCAATATTTGTTTGTATATGGAAGCGACACGACTGAGACCGGTACNTTTGTACGTTGTGTCTNCAATCACGAACAAATGTAGGATATCGCGTGTTCNAGTTCAATGGTACGGCATACTACTAAGTATCCCAGAACGTAAGCTCTTCATTCTTACCGACATGATNCACCATTGAATATTGAATCCGATCGTCAGGCGATCCTTCGTCGTGGATTATCTGATGAGATGACTTGGGAGATCAGTGCTGCGGCGCCAACATTGGGAGTCGCTCTTCNCTCTGTTCCTTTGCCCTCAGTACTATCAATCCGTACACACTGCCAGCAACCCTCGTCAGTTGTATACTACAGTGATGTCGAAGGTAAGTAGTCTAACTATCTCACTCCTTAGGCTTACCTGAGTCCGTATCTTACAGTCTATCGACGACGCCACACTAGTACTAGATGCCTTGCGCCTACTATACGCGGACTCGGATACTGGCATCGCACCAGACGCCTTACGGGTTCTTTCAGAAGGTGAAAATCAGAGGGTTATCGATGTCTTGTGGCATGTACGTCGTTATTTTCTCGATGTCTTGGTATTGGCAAGTATTGCAGCTGATGGATGGATCCGTGCAGTTAGTGTCCAAGGATCCTCAGGCGGGCCAGCAGGAATCATGGTCTCAGCTTCGCAAACTTTGCGTCAAGCTATGTACGGTGTACGATGTACTCCCACGCGCACTCTACTTCACCGGAATCCACGACATAGAAGAAATTGGCACATACTTATTCGGCGTCAAGTTGCGGGCAAAGATTGAGGCAGAGAATCAGTGTGTCTCAGTTGAGGCGTCCCCGCAGACACCCCCAAAGCAACATGGATAGGATGCAGCAGTTCAAGGCCCGGGTCCCGTCGTTTTCTCCTCGTGATCAGCTTTAGTGCTGATGTATTTCCTAATAGGATATCCGTCATATCGCAATCGTATGGATGAGCCTGTCGCACGAACACGTACTACCGCTATTGGGTGTTTTGTTGATGAAGCCAATATGTCATTGGACTTCGTTACACCCGTCACGAGAATGGGTATATCCTATCCTACGTCGGATTGATGCAGCCCATGGCTGTGTGGCGATGCATATCGAAGATTCATCCATGGACTGGTTTGTCACACTATACAGTCGGTTAGTACATATAAGATGGTCAAGCTTAATCCCAATTAGGCCATATAATATGATGGCCGGACGTCGGCCGAGATCCGAGATTTCCCCATATGATATGGTCAGCTGATGGTGTCCGGACACCATCAGCTGACCATATCATATGGGGTAATCTCAGATCGTCGGCGACGTCCGGCCATCATATTATATGGCCTAATTGGGATTAAGCTTGACCATCTTATATGTACTAACCGACTGAATACGCTCCTGCTGGATCGTGATCAATGTATGAACCTGCGCATTCCACCACCACGTCCCGGTGTGCATGTCGTGGTACATGCGGTTGGTGCGATCAGCATCGGTGTAATGCCTTTCAGACTTGAATATTAGATCCGCCGCAAGCGAGGGATCACCATACAGCGCCTTGACACATTCGAGTGAATCCCGATAGTAGACCTCAAATGCCTCGCCGCCAACAGTGACTTCCTTGCAGTGAAAGCGAGGACGGCTGACAGGTAGCTTGTCGATGACCTGGTTGATTTGACGTGTGGTATGGTAGGACAGTCCGAGGGCCTCTGGAACCTGTCACGATATTAGTAACATGACCGACGAACATGAGGACAAAAGACGTACTCCTTGGATTGCAAGCAGCCGATCCATTGCATTAGATCCAGGTCCAAATATCTTCCCCCACCGTGCGATCTCCCAATCCATTCGCGTCGGAAATGGAGCGTAAGGGTTATCGGCCTCCGCTGCACCGTAAGACGAGAATGAAGAAGCCTCTTGCCGAAGAGGTTTTCCCGCGCGTGCAGAAGGGAAGTGGTCGATGTAGACATCCTGCCGAAGAGACTCTTCAATGTGTTGACGGCCAGCAGGTGCGGGGGCTTGTGGGGCCTCAGCGTCCACAATGGGAACAGCAGGTGGAGGAAGAGGAGGCGGCTCCCATCCGGGGCCGTCTTCGTAATCAATGTTTCCAGCAGGATCTTCTTCTTCGTCTTCTTCGTCGCCCTGTTCCTGCCCCGCAAGCTCATCCTCGTCAATCATATCTGCATCCTGCTCTCCGCCACCCTCATCAAAAAGCGCTCCTCCGATTGGAATATCCTGTCCGTCATCATCACCATCGTCGGAGAAGTCGTCTTCATTCCGGTCGGCAACAGGCAGATCATCGAACAGACCAGGTAGTTCAGATCGCTCAGAGAAGGCCGCACAAAGGGGGTTGAGAGTCTGGCGACGATGGCTCTGGTATCCTTGAAAATGGAACTCCTTCTGGCATCCACCACAAACTAGCATACCTGGAGATGCAGGGTACGCGATCGGGTCCTAGCGCCGAGCTGTAGGTTGTAGCTACAGACACTGAAGATTCATGTTAGCTGCAGCCGAATCACATAACAGATCGTACATACCAAAGTCGAGAAATGAGTAAGGAGTGGTAGGGGAAACCGTAAGAGAGGCCACGAAGCCGTTCCAGCGAGGCTCCCATGAGGTGTCGTATTTGCCAGCCAGCGGTTTCCGGCAGCTCCACGAACCGCAGTAATGCGGGTAACAAACAACCTTCAATTCGAGCGCGTCAGTTTTCATCTTTCCTGTTAAAAGCGGTTGTCACTCACCAATGCCAGTCTTGTTACCCCTCCCGTCGGTGCTCGTATCCGTCCATCACCTCACCTGATTTGCATAGATGGCAAAAGCAGGCGACGATGCAGCCACCAAAGTGGCCAAAAAGCAGGCCAAGAAACAGCGCGAGGAAGATGAGGCGGCACTGCTTATTGCGGCTGGGAGTGGTAAGTCTTAGTTTCAACATCATGATTCACATATTATACAACTCACCAACACGATTCATAAGGAGTGCGAGGATCAAAGACCGCCGCTATGGAAGGAAAATGTGAGTCCAACCTTTTTGCGATGGTGACACACAACTTACCTTGCACAGCATGGATGAACGGCGCGAGCGAGGCAGCCCGCAAACGAGCATTTTCAGCCGCTAATGACACTGAGCAGCCAAAGAAGAAAGCAAAGCCTCATGAGGCTGAAGCGAAGTCGGTGAAGGCGAAGGGAAAACAACGTGAGCGTCTAGAACATGTTATTGTTTATGTTTGTTGCTTACCACGTGAACGTGCGTTTACCGCTCAACGTTCTCACCATCTCTTTCTTTCTTTCTTCCCCTCCTTTGCTTGATCGCTTTACCTCTCTTTCTATACGCTTTTCATCTCGAAGCTGCAAAACTCTCGCCGACGGATGCTGCAAAGGCTGCGAAGAAGCCCGTCGCCAGCGATACTGGTACGTGTGACGTTGATGCACCGGACGGGCTCCTAAGCGCGGGAGAACACACCCAACAATGGGAGAACTCCTGGCAGAGGGGTACCACGTAAGGGCGTTTGGGGAGGAGTCGTAGAGGTAGGCCGAGGTACTCGAACGTAGAAAGGAGTGTAAGGGAGAGGCCCGAAATAGGTCCGAGAG
>SGPM01000323.1:0-30551 GCA_004802725.1 Antrodiella citrinella
CTGTGTAGATCCGTTGAGAGAACTTCACGCAGATGAATTTGCAGACTCACTGATGGCACCGAGGATTGCTGAGCTATTAACTTTGAAGTATAACAGCAGCAATCGTAGCTCATGAGTACTGCATGTACTTGGTAGAAGAGCATGTCAACGAACGAGCTCAAATCATCTAATCGCAAGCCGCGCGTGCCGTCCCATGTGTCATACATCCCATTGACAAAGAGGCTATTGCAGACCCCTCGCCAAAGTCCCTTAAATCGCCATTCCATAACCTCTAAGCCGTGCATGCAGCGATAACCACTCTATGGCTCCGCTCGTACCCAAACTTCGCAGTTCAAACGTCGGTTCGCTCGTTCCACTGTGACACGCACCCTTTGACACAGCGTCCGTTGCCGTGTCTGATAGCGGCCAACTTTCCAAATGTTCGGCCGATACTACTCGTACTTACAGGAGTGTACAGGAGCGCAGGCTACTCCGGATCATCGAACTTCACAGCATGAGCCATTAACGTCAGTCATGCGGCTACTGTTGCACCACCTCGACATTGATCTCATCCAATCCTGCGACCACAACCGTAGTCTTTTATGGCTACCGAGTCTCTGTTTCTCCCTGGCCCATGGATGTCATGCGCTACTGAGATACCAATACCATAGAGCACGCAATACAACGCTGGAAATTTGGAATCTTTATACATTTGAACCATGTACACTACTCAATCTCTTCGATCTTCGACCAACGCCCCCCTGCGATACTCGTACAATCAGAAAGCAAACGGAGGAATTCTAGTTACAATATTGACAAGGAAAGGGAGCAAAGCCGGAAAGGGTTGACGAGGAAAGGCAACGTCTCGGAACCCCTCGGAGTGGTGATTGCAACTGCTGTAAAGCATACCGAGCAGCGCAGACGGAAAGCGAAGGGGATAAAGCGGGAATGGAGACGCCATAAACAATCTCCTCCGGCGCACGCGTGCAATGAAACGCGCTCCCGATCCTTTCCGAAACCGCACCATGAACAGTGGGGGAGGTCCCATCCTCCAAATATTACGAGTCCCAGCGACGAGGATAATGTACAATCCTGGGGGATGAAATGGGTGTGTGGTTGGGGGTGATGGTGTGGTGGTGTTGATACAAAAAAGTGCGAAGACCGGGACCGATGTTGGCGACCGTTTCAACCGTGAGGTATTTCGTCCGTGCCGCCACAGTATGTTATCACGGGGACTATGATACTAGATGGCGGTGAGAGGTACGAGGCGAATGCGGCGAGACGGTCATTGTACGTCCACGAGGAGGTTGCGTTCGAGGATGAATTTGCCTTCTTTGTACTTCTGGGATGGCTCGTAGGCGCGGTCCTGGAAGAGTGAAACGACCACGGCATAAATTCGGTGTCTGAGAGGTCAGTAGTGATATCATACGCACGTATTTCCACCCCAGCGTCGTGCCGCATTTAATGCAGTAAATGTCCCGGACGGTGTGGTTACCGGTGGTCATCTGCCTGTCGTTGGGTTCGCCCTCAATCACGTTTACCCTGTAGTTGGTCACTGTGAGACCAGACAGCAGCCATGAGATTGCAAGAGGGACTCACACTCCGTCGAAGAGATAAGCACGGCCATGCTGACCGTTGAAAGCCTGCAGTGGCGGGTAGCCTCTCGATCAGTTGCCATGCTCCGGACATCGATCCAAAGAGAGCTCCTCACCCGAGACATCATGGAATGGATAGTGGCGAGGTGAGTACGGCAGGTTGAGCACCCATAGATACGGGCTCCGGTAAGATAGCGACGGTAGCTCATTCCCATGGTGGTCGTAGTCGGGGTGGGTAGTAGTAGTACTTCGAGATATTGGATACGATTGAACAGCACAGAGTAGCTGAAACACAGACGACAGTAGACCGACTTGAAAACGCTCGAGGAGGGTAAGACGAGGAGGGAGGAAGGAAAGGGTGAGTCAGGAGATATATAAGTCGAGGAGCAGTCGGACGCGGACTCGGATTCGGAACACAGGGTCAGCCCACACGGCACAAGAGCCCTCGGCTAGCTCCCAAGAATGCCTCCTTGGGCCTCCTTACCTTCGTCTCTCCCTCCACCATCATTCCAAATCGCTATCGTCCTCCCTCGCTTTCCAGATGACTAGCGTTCTCGACTATCTGCGCAGAATCAGTCTCACAAAGATCCCATAGATCAATGCACTACGGTCGCAGCGCGGTCTCGTCTAGATCCTACCTCGCACGCCTTCCCTCGAGCCGCTATCACGGGTGGTCACTGGTCGGACAGCCCAGCGCTGAAGACTTCATTATCATCCATTCTTACTCCAGAGTGTGACGCTATCATACCTCACCGGCCTCACCTGAGCTGCGTTCCGAGCATCTTCCACACTCCTGAGTCCGAGGTACGTCCTCCGCCGCATAATTGCGTCAGGAGTCGCCCTCTTGAGTACGATATCGACGCTCTAACGCCATGGTTTACAGGACAACCCAGACGATTATACACTACGGTGTGAAATACGACTATGCGTGTCTGTTACCGACGGTGGGTGCGCATTGGTATAGGAGTAACTGATTTGCGTTGTGAATAGGACCGTGGTCAAGGACACAGCGTTGCTCCCACTCATGGGACTGTTGAGATCAACATCTCGACTGCCGCGTGCTACAGGACCCTTGGACCCGCACTTGCGATCTCACCATTTAGAGAACTCATGTCTGCGCTTTGGACGGCGCTGCCCTTGATAGCTGACGCACTCAACCTTCACCGGACATCCTGTGCTGACGACGCCCCCTGAGAAATGCGCCTCTCTCATCCCCTCTATCTCCCTTGAAGATGAACGTCTCACAACAACACAGACTACTCCGAAGATGGACGGACGTGCCATGCCGACCAGATAGATCATGTTACATGCATCGCCGAGCCAAATCGCTCCGCCTTCTCCCATATTGGCGGTCAGGTACGTTCTTACCCCATCTGTTATATCGTCACTCCAGGGCTGATAAAGTCCCTGCAGCAATGGGCTTACAAGACCAACGCTTGGTCTCTTGTCTTCCCATTTACTCGTAACCTTTGCGAAGGGCCTCTCCGACTCTGGACTTGTCGGGGGTTTTACCAGAGCTTATTGCCTAGGTTTGTATCATCATCGCTGCTTTACGGTTGACCGCCTCACATGCAACACGGAAATCAGAGTATCTCTTGTTGAGGATACGGTACTCTACCAGTCAGACTTCTTCCGCTCATCGTATGACGCTGCCTCGTACAGTGGCTCACACGCTTCACCATAGCACAACCGCGGTGCCTATTTGGCTCTTACTCGAACACGCATGTTTGCTCGACGTCACTCACATCTACTTGAACGTTTCGACTCAGCTGAGCAAAAGGACGGAAGACGACGCTCCGTCCGACATCATGTCGCCGCGCGACATATATCTGACCCGCGGTCAGTCCTGACATCCGCAGATGTCATTGACCTATCACACCTGCCGCGCAGGTAACATAGGCCAATACAACATGAGCTTCCGCGGTCCGCATACAACATGAGCTTGCGGTCCGCCGCTCTGTTCGCTTCAGTCACCGCCGTGGCTCGTATCCGCATAGCACCGCGCTGCTCGATGCATTCTTGACCCGCGGTCCGTCGGCGCAGACAGTATTCCGCTGAATGCTTGTGCCATTCACCCATCACACCCGCCGCAGCAGGTTCACATGGGGTCCGACGATGGATTGTGCAACGGAGGTGTTGGCTGTGCTGTTGCGGTATGCAACGGATGGTACAGTCGACTGGGGCCCCGCCGTTGCACAGAAGAGAGAGCTGGTCAAGGCGACTCTCTCTTCTCGTTGTCCTTGTCAGTCACCGCAGTGACTGGTGTCGTCTGTCCGCTCGCATCCGGTGGACTGGACTAGTAGCAGTGTCGATTGTGCTGTTGTGGTATGCAACGGATGGTACAATTCGACTGGGATCCTTCTGTTACATTGCATTAGGTCAGAACGGGACGCATCTCGCTCTTTCCTTCTGTGTCCGGTCTGTTGTTTGCGTTGCTGACCTGTGCATCGCTATGCACCGTACTTGTCCGTCGCACGGTACAAAGGCTACAGGAACCCGCTGGTTTTTGGCCGGTCTTTCGCCAAGGGCTTGTCGATCTGGTGGAAAGCTGTGTACATTATGTATGTCTCCACGCACACATCTCACAAGCTTGGATGGCTCAGTTGGTTAGAGCGCAAGTCTCATACACCTGTATGATTACGGACTCCGTAAGCAATCTTGAGGTCGTGAGTTCGATCCTCACTCCGAGCAGATTTTTGCACAGTCAAGCTCTCGCCAAAATACGTTTTACTTTGTCTCATGGTGTCTCCCATATACTGAGTATGCTGTAAGTGCAGAAGGAAGGAGATAAATAGTCACGTAACGGTTTGTTTATCTGGAAATGTTGTGTGATCGCAAGCACATATAGGGCGCCTAAACCGCTCACCGAACTTGAACCTACCTCATTCCTCCATTTGATCAAATATCTCATTCGGCCCACGAAACCACCTTGAATCTGCTGGTAACTGCATACGAAACTCTTCTTGAGGTTGCGCCTCAATGAACGCGCGTAAACGACCGGCTCAAGAACCTCTTCTGCCTCTGCGCTCAGCCAAAGTCCGACGCACAGCACTTCTTCACTCTTCCGGAGGCCACGCTTCGCCATCGCCGCAGGATATTGGACTAGGATCGCGTTGGATGGGTCTACTTGACTCCCTCGTTCATCTATCATGCGACACAGTTCTATTCATATTCGGTACGGGTTTGCCTTCCGCTTCTGAATTGTGAATGTGGCTGATGCTTCTTGGGCAGGGAAATCCCACCCACCTCAACTACCAACCACCTCATCACCACCAATACCACCAATACCCCCATTGCGTCCGAGTTCCAGTCGTGACAGCCACACGAGCAAACGGCCACCTCGCGATCCCTCACCACCACCGCGACGCTCCTCCGACCACTTGCCCATCCGACTACCGTTAGTTCCCTCATCGTCGCGCCAGCCGTTGGTGTCTCAGGTAGGATTGGGTCATACGGCTCAGAAAACAGGTCTACTGTCACCTCCTACGACGCATTCGACTCTGAGCTCAGACGCATCCGGGTCTTTCACAGGCTCGTATCCTGAACTCGACGCTGCGATAGTGAAGGTGGGAAGGGCGAGGGCTGGTGATGGGAGAGTCGTCAAGTCGTATCGCGAGCGGCCGCATATCTACGACAGGAAGGTCAGTACGCCATGTACACTGCAGGGTTTTTGTCGCTGATCCCGGAGGTCGAGATAGCACAAGAAAGAGACACCTTTGTATTGGAAGAAAACATTGGAGGAGATGAAGCAGGAGTTGTTCGAGATTCACAAGAAGCGTGGTATGTCTTTCATATCAGTTTTATACGTTCTTCCGCCGCTCATAGCGATTCTCAGGCTATAGATCCGGCTACGATGAGTTCCAGGGTATGTGTGATTTACTTCCCCCCGCCCAAGCCTAGCTAACCTTCATCCACAGGCTGGTTGGCTTATGGCATGCAGCTTGATGGGACAAAGGATGTGAACGACGTGAAAGCTGTACTTTCTCGTGAGTGTCCACTCTGAATCTCAATGCGTATTCTCCTCATGTGTATATCCAGCATCTACATCTTTCTCTGACCTGAGAGAACGGGCAAAGAACATTGAATTCCGTGCCCGGCGTAATACGGGAGCTGAGGTGATTTTGGTGATTTTCGAAGCTCTACCCATACTTACGGTGCTACACTAGGACTTCCTGAGACGAGCCCTCCAGAAAGCCCGTGCAACTATCTCATCGTTCGTATTTCATTTCATGAATTTTCTGCAGCTACTGAACTCGATGATTCCTCAGACCTCCTGCGCCACGGTTCTCCGGTTATGACGCGATTCGCAACGCACAGCGAGAGCAGGATGAAGCAATAGACAAACGAATCCGACCCCCATTCCCGACATCACTTCCGCCCAAAGATGACGCCGAAGTCGACAAGTACCTGCGTCAACGCGGCGCGACATGGAAGTGCGCTCGAGAGCAAGTTTCCGACACTGATCTGACGAGACTGCACCCATCGCAATGGCTGAACGATGAGATCATCAACTTCTATGGCGCGATGATCATGAAGAGGGCGACAGAGAACAAAGAGAATGCGGGAAAGAAAGGGAAGAAGCTTCTCAATGTCCACTACTTCAGCTCGTTCTTCTGGAGTAAGCTGAAGACGGTGGGTTACGAGAAGGGGAGGTTGGCGAAATGGACGAAAGCGGTGAGTCACCAGCTCACGTCTGCCTTTTCCGGAATTCTTATGTGATATCTGGATTGTTAGTTCGACATCTTCGAAAAGGACGTCGTACTCATACCGGTGAACCATAACAACGCTCACTGGACTGCTGCTGCCATCAACTTTGCCAAGAAGCGGATAGAATCATACGATAGTATGGGAATGGACCGCTCGAGTGTGTACAAGGTATGCATGCCAAGCCTTATACCGCGTGTGATTAGCTGCTCACATCTTTCTTTAGCTGCTGAGAGAGTACGTGTCGGCTGAGTTCCGAAACAAGAAGAAGAAAGAGTTTGACTGGACTGGGTGGACGGACTATGTGATGGAGGTATGTCTGTTACATTCACTCCAATATTCAGCGATGTCCTGAATAATTGCCCAGGATACACCTCAACAAGAAAATGGTTATGACTGTGGCGTGTTTACCTGCCAGTTCCTTGAGTCCATTTCGCGTGGCGAATCGTCGTTCCCGTTCACCCAACAAAACATGCCGTACCTCCGACGACGCATGATCTGGGAGATATGTCACAGCCAGCTTCGCGAGGATTCATAGCATCCGTCATACCGTCCCATCTCCCCTCTCTTCAGCGATACCTACACAGTGCACGCTCGCAGCGGACTTCTCCTCCTCCATCTTTTATTGCCTTGTATTGATACCTTATCTCATATTTCGGGGTCCACTTGTCTGCTCCCTCCCATAACGTACCTGCTCCACACACACATATACTAGCGTAATTTGCATAAAATGCAGAAGAGATGGCAGCGCTCTCAAGCTGTCTTCTCGCTACGACCACACCGTCATCATACTCTTGAGTGGCGCGAATCGCTCTGACGAGTGTAGAGTCCAGACGTGAGGAATCCGGTGAATGTCCTTTATTGCAAGCAAGAAAAAATACGAAATGCGAATGACAATAGACAAGATGAGATGTTGAGACATAGTGGAACATATCGAAGGAACATGCAGGCAGGATGAGGTGGCGAGAAGAACGAACGCAGTCATCTCCGAAACCACCACACAACGATGAAGAACCAAAAGACGAGAACGAGGAAGACGATGTACCATAACCACCGACACCCTTGTCGTTCCGCCATGTTGTTCATCCGTCGGAACGTCCCAGCGAGGATGTCGCCCGTCTCCGCGAATGCATCGTTCTGGTGTGCGCATGTATCAGTTACGGGTGAGGTTGATCTCAGAAAGGTGGACGCGCCATTTGACTGAGCTGAACCGTCGAGTCCCTCACTTCATTCCCAATTCCAACCGTGATCTAGGTCCAACATATGAGCGAACTTGAATTGGTGGAGCACGCGAGCGCACTCACATCCTTCAGCAGCTTGACTTTCGCCGTCAAACCCTCCAGATGCTCGTCATTCTGACCCTCTAGGTCGTCTGCATACCGGTGCCCGGATGCCTGGTGTCCCCCGAATGGCGACGATCGCCCCGACGACGGTGGAGTCTGGTACTCCGGAAGTAAAGCATTGCGATTGACTCGTAATCTATAGCCAGGCACACGGATAAGTTAGACGAGAGGCAGTCACTGGGATTGTGCTACGTACCGCTGAGACATATTAACAAACGAGCAAGCCGGTGGTCGTCATTCGTGGGTTTGGAGGAAGGAGTGAACTTATAGACGGGGAACGTATTCCACAATTTAGCGCGCGCCACGTTGATCCCGACTAGTGAACAAAATTATCAAGATAGCTCTCTTTGCTTGCTCTTTGCAGCTGCTCTGTTCTCACTCATTTCTTCATTGTCTCACACCTGCACGCAGTTTGCACACGACAAAAGACGGTACAGTACTGTCCGGGGTGTAACCCGTCGCATTGGCATTACGGCGAGTCTAAACAATACAGTTGTGACTGATTCGTAGGGGGTCAATGCGAGGGGAGGGATAAGGAGGAGTAAAGACAAAGGGAATCCTCCAAACGTGCGCGCAAGAACGAACTGTAATATATGGTACGGGCAATAAAAAGGGAGAATGTGGGATGTGGAGGGAAATGCTTGCTTCCATGTGAAACCGGTCACTAAAGCATCGAGCAATTGAATACGTGAGGGAATATGTAACGGGTGGTTATCAGAAGAACCCAGTGCGAGCGAGTTTTGCACAGAAGAAGCCACTAAGGCACCAAGGGAGTAAAAGGGCGCAAGAAGGAAGGAGAGGAAGCGGTGAGGATGGTGTTGTATGTGGCTGATAGTCCGTGGGCTAGAGGTTATAACAGAAGTACACAGAAAAGTACAAGGTCGTGGTCCGTGGGTCGCAAAAGAGGAGGGGCATTAGTCGATACTCATCCGGTTTGGATGGGTTGTCATGGGCCCTTTGTGCACATATTGTGACTTTCCACGCTGTAGGCCAGGCTTGTTCTTTTGCACTATTGAGAATAAAAACAACCGGGTGAGAACGTAAGTAACAATTGTTAACGAAATGAGACATACTCTGTGTCTTCAAACCTCGCCCGAAATTCCTCATCACCAAGATTGTGGAAATGACGGTCGCAATGAGCAGCAATATAGCGAGTACAGCTGTTCTTCTGTCAGGAACGTATCCGTGCATCACGTATGTTGGTACACTTACAGAAGCACGTCATGGTTTTCCACACAAGAATGAAGGTGTCAGTCTCTCGGAATCGCAGTACTTTGACGAGCTGCGCGGCTTTGTTACATCTAGCGTTTCGGAGACTCGTGAATTTGACGTACCTTGTATGTGAAGTAGATCATAGCCGCAGCACAACCACCCATGAAAGTAATCATCATCCACCTGCTCTCATATCGTGCAGCCAGGTGGCCTTCGACAAGAACCAATATCGATATTGGGAGCGCCGCACAAGTGAGGTAGTACTCCGCATCTCCGTGGCTGAGAACAAGCCAGATGAACTGTATGGAGAAGCTGACCCAGAAGAAGAGGTCGAACTTCACCAGACACAGGAAAACCTGATACTGCGCGTACATGGACTTGATCCGACGGTCTGCGCCGAGATATTTGTAGACCTGCCAACCGAACTCAGTATAGATCTTGTATCCCAGCCCCATGTAGGCGCATTCAGCGACTGCGACGACAATGGGAATAATCTTGGTGAGATCGTTGATCGGTATATGTGAGATTCCGGGGGTGTTCAGAGGGATGAGACCGTTGACTTCGCTGATCTGGATGACCGAGTACGCCAGAAGAATGGCATTGAAGACGCTGGAAGACGTGGTCAGGGAACAGTGGTCTCCACCGCAACGAGTGTGGACGACCTACGTGAGGAACATGAACTGCAGCGTATTTCGCGCGTAAACGGCATCGAGCGCCATTCCGAACTGAAACACGCTGGATTGAAAGCATTACGACTTGTATACCTCTCTGAAAGACAATCATACGCACTGAGCAAGCGCGAAGAGAGCAAGATAGACGGGCATCTTGTTTTGAGACGTTGCATTCGGTTGTTGAATATCCACTTCTTTGAACCGGATGTACAGGTCAGCTTCTATCGCCAAATCGATGGACGTCTCTACCAGCACGGTGAGGAGATAGAGTCGACATGCAATCGAGTCTGGAATGATCTGCAGACGGGGACATAAAGCAGTCAGAAAACGCGAAACGAGTGAAAAAGCGGTCGTGCGCACGGTTGCCCAGAACGTCTTCTTCTCCTTGTCTACAGTGGGAGGACCTGGTGGGTATCCCCAGTCGGTTCCCTCTGTAGTTGAAGCCTCTATATCCTTCCCACTGTCATCATCGCTGTTGTTGGTCTGCTTGTGTGTCAGAGGATATGTTGGTGCGGCGCCAGTGCGGCCGGTAGCGATGTTGAATGTTTTGTGCTGGGGATTTACGCCGTAGGGGGCAGCGTACTGGTCGATGAGGTCGTCATAGGGAGCTTTGACGTCGTCGTCATCAAACTGAGGTTGGTTGGGGGGTGAAGAGTGTGATTGGGAGTATGAGGATTGGTTGCGGCGGTGGGGTGACGTTACGTGCGCGGACATGATTTGGACAAAGGAGTGTGTATGTTGTCAGAGAAAGACGGTGGATTGAGTAGGATTGTCGGCCTGCGAGCTGGAGACAAAGAACGAGACCGCAGGAAGGAAGGAGAGACAATGGTCGGTCGTAGTTGCCAGTCGAGGGATGGGCGGCAACCGGTCGCCGTTCCTCCGCACTCGCACTCGCTGACAATTCCCAATTTCACTACCACTCTCGGACCTCTCCGTACAATATATTGACAACACACAATTAGATTATCCCTTCCGATGCAATGATCCATACATATACTGTAACATGAAGCACACGATAGATATTCACGAACTGTCCGTGTCTGTTGACGACCCCGTCTCATCCCCTTCCACATCTGCCGGTACAAACAGTCCGTCAGTTCAACAACTGCCAAGCATTGTACGCGAGTTACGTACCGACAAGATAGTCTGGCTCCGGTTTCTTCACTGGAGGCGGAGGCGGTGGTGGTCTTGGGGGACTTGGCCGTCTCTGCGGTGGCCCTGTACCTTTCGGCTTTCCGTTCTTCGGCTTCGCTTTGGTAAGCACGTTGACATTGGGGGGCACGATAGGACTCTGGAACGACAACGTCGATCCCTGCGTCGATACAGACCGAGCAGGTGACGAGTCGCGAGATTCAGGCGAGGAGGAACGATCGTCCTTATGAATTGAAGATGGAATTGAGTTCTCTCGGAGTCGTGAGGGTATCTTTGATTTTTGAGAGTTTGTCTGAGATATCGGCAATAGCTGTTAAACATCGAGGGTAAGCTTCTGACAACCGATATACAATTCATAGAATCCTACATGGTTGGGTGTTCCCGGTTCTGAGTTCATTTGAGCTGCGCGCATCAATTTCAGTCACAACAAAGGGCGCGTCTTGCAAATAATCCCTTACCACTTCCAGACAGCTTCGCTTTCTTGGGCTTCTTCGCAGGTGACAAAGACGGCGAACCGGTCTGGATAAGTTTGCCAGTGAGTAAGAGTAAATTATCTCCATATAATGCCTTACTCGTTTGCGGTTCAGACTGAATTCCGCCTCATCTGGATTCCAGGTTTGACTTCAACGTTGGTATTGGGCAAACGTCAAGATGCACTCACCTTGACGTTTGGCCCTAGACTTCGACTTTGATTTTGAGCCTTTGCCATCGTCCGAAACGTTGCCATGATCAGAGCCCATATATGGTGACGCAGATCGGCCTGCCTCAGATGTAAGTCTGCTCCAATATGAGTGAACTGTACCGACTGTCAGCGCAGCGAAGCACGTACTTGGTCTTGGTATTCGCATTACGTATAGCACCTCTTCTCGAGTTTCCGAGACCTAAACATGAGCTCAAGTGGGGCGCATAACGGTTGGACGCAATCTGTAGTGTACATGAGTGAACACAAGACGCGGAGTACACTCATAGCCAACGGCCACTCACTTGTCGTTTGCAGTTCTCACATTCAAAGTAGGCAGTGCCCTCCGACTTTCCATTCACAGGCGTATTAGTGCCTGTATCTGCCTCTAAACTGACTGGGGATCGGTGAGAGGACGAGGAGGCTATGGGTTGTCCGTTTGAAGCTCCTGGCAGATGTACTGGGTGGACAGACATTCAGGACCCGCGTATACATATTCAGGCCTCAGGAGAGTCACTCACCCTGTCCACACCTAAGACCACTAGTTCAGCCTCTCAAACGCCACCAACTTAGGTGGGATTCTTACCTTGTATGACATATCGTGCAAATCGTCCTCGAACGCGCGACCTCCTGGTGCGCTTTGAGTACTACGTCCATCATAATATCATCCAACATCTTGTTGTATATCCGCGAGGCCTAACGAAACACAGCCTCAGCTCATGCCGCATGTGTACATGCATGTGACAGGCGACGTACGAGGGTCGAGATGGCTTCATCTCGTTCTTTCTTCGTCATCCAGATAGAATCGGCACTATAGGATAGAAACCCGTAGTTCGGGGGGTATCCTGGTCGAGTGAAGGACAAGACAAGAGGAGCACAACACACAGGCCGCTGTGGTTGGAAGTTCAAGTTACCGAGCTACTCGCAGACGCCCATACTTGGTATCAATTACTTCCGCCGGTAACTTGCGCGTACGCATCTCATTCAAGTTAGCAGATCTCGCGCACCCGATTTAGTGGAGTCCTCCAACCTTGCTGGGTCAACGTTTGAGTTGTGGCGAAGGTGCCAAAAGTTGTGGATTACATAAAATTACACAGGTAAGTTGTCTAACGACTAACAATTGAACGACGTCTATGCGCGTCACCAAGAAATCATCACATCGTCAAGTCATCCGGAAAAAAGAGGAAGAGTAATCGTCTACAATATCTACAGAAGAAGCGGCCGATGTCCGTTGTCCGTATGTCAAGCATCTTTGGCGCGGGTATACAAATGAAAAACACGAAGAGACTAAGAGAATGGACCAACTCATTGTTGCCTGTCTTCAGAATCGCGATACCTCGTCGTCATCTCCTCGGATTCTGAGGTGAGTTTTACGCGCGTCATCTTCTCTTGCCTGAACTGACGACGAAGAAGGCTGAGGCCGGCGAAGTAGAGGACGGGCAGAAGCTACAATTAATAAACACTGAGCTCGAGCCCGATGGCAAGAGGCATTGCAAGAAGTACTCACCACGACCCAAACATACCAGACGATGTTCGCGGCATTGGGAACGGCACCACGGCCAGTCTGCTTCGGCCACTCCCTGGTGAAGCCATTGCGCACCTGTAACACACCATCAAATCAGTATCACGTCTACATGAACGCATAAAACATGTAAGCCTACCTGATAGAACGCGAGCGCAATGATGACCAGACCAAGACCGGCGTGGAAGTAATTTTGGATCGGCCGCCTCTTGTCAACGGTCCAAGATCTTGGCTTGACCAAATGGATGAACTCGCCGATCATGAGCTGGAGGAAGTACAGCGCGAAGATGGCTACACCCCATTTCATGTGCGTGTCGCTCAGATGTTGCGCGCCAGCCTTGTGTACGGCAGCAATGCCCAAGGCGACTCCGGGAACGATGATGGGTAAAGCTACAAAGACATTCAGATGACAAGGCGACAAAATGGTAATCGAATAAACTTACAGACGAAGAGTTGAAGGATGTGGTGACCCTTGAACCACACCGGGTTGAACGTCCTGAGGTATCTTGCCAACAAAGCACCAGCGGGCAGAACGCCCAAGAACCCAACGACACACAGGATGGCGTGCGCGACAATCAGTTTTTGGTATGGAAGGAGTGGAATGCTGTCATCGCCGCTGCTGCCACCACTGCCACTGCCAGACGACGGCGAGCTCGCGCCTGACAATGTGCTGATTGGGTTCGTAGGATCCTTCGAATTCGCCGTTAGGCTATTGCCGAGGTTCAACACCGTGGGACCAGAGTTCAAGTGCTGCACAATAGTAGCGTCCACTGCTGCGCTGTTGGGATTTTGATCGCTGAACGCCCAGATGATACCCTGCGAGACGTCGGAGTTCGCGGGAATGGTGAAAACAAGTTTCGGGTTGGAACCGCTCAAGGAGCTGAGCGACGGTTGGATAGTCGCCACACGCGGCGGGCTTGGGTCAACGGTGGGCATGACTTCTTGGGGAGCTTTGCGTTGCGACAGCGTGATCGTGCCGTCGGAGTTGGGCCACATAATGACCATAGGAGTGTTCGCCATTGTCTGACCGAATCCCCTACACGAAAACTGTCAAAAAGGTGGCCTCATGAATGGTGAAATGTCACTTACATCGCCATCCAACCAAGCTTCGCATTGCCTAAGCTCTGGATGGTATCTGCAGTGCATAGGTCAGACACATGCGAATATTGAGGCGCGAATAATACATACACTGAACGGTGCTGCCGTTGACGAGGGCACCTATACACGAATACTGTTCGCAGACTGAGTCTCCCTGCATCCCGATGAGGGCGGAATTTGTGCTCGTCGAATTTGAGACCGACGGCGTCGCTGCAGCCCCACCCGCAGACCCGGATGGGGTAGGTTGGTCGTCGGCGTCCTGACCATTGTTATCGTCACCACCGTAACCATGACCTCCCTAACACGACTGATCAGTCAACGAACCCATGCCATCTCAAAGAGAAACTTACTGAGTCGGAGTCCTGCGGCGTCGCGAACACCGCCGAAGCAGACAGTCCAAGAAGAAGGAAAGCTAGACCACGCATTGTATCGAAGAAGGAAGATGGGAGATCTACCAGGTGGTGTGGGGAGGAGGGGGGTATACCAGACGGTCGGTAAGGTAGGAGCGAGGGAACACATCATTATATAGAGCCAACGGTGCGAATGCCACGCCATGACACATGGGACTCGTAAACTCCCCAGGATGGCAGGTAAAGTGGACCGCCTTGCCTACCACGTACGGCCAAGCCGTCATTTCGATATGAACGACGCTAAAGATAAGTAAGTAGAGACGAAAACGACTGGAAATGGGCAGTGATCAGCGTGCATCTAGGCCAAAAACGCGGGTGCATACTTGACCGATCGTTCATGTCGCTCTCACCGGTCACAGCTTGCAGGACAACTGACTGCGCAGCTAACATGAGTAACTGATTCCCAGGAGAAGTTGCTTGGCAACCAAAAAGTATTCGAGCATCTCCCGATAGATCAGAGGCGAGCGACGTCAACNGAGACAGCACCAAGACCAGTCAGACTCTTTAGCTCTCAATCCCCAGCGGCTGGTTGCCCCACCCGCCCATATCTCCATATCGACGTGTTATCGCTCCTCGTCCTCGCAGAGATGTGGGTGCGCTCGATCAACGAGCAAGTCTAGAGTAAGCAATCCACTGACGAAAGCAAAAAAGCGGCATCGAGATTCGAGAACGCCCATTATCCGGTTCGAGGGAATCAGCCTAGCCGCGTGGGGATTTCGAGAAACGTCAGTCCGTTTGCGGAGGACGAGGGNGCGGTGCGAAACAAACGTACATAAGTCTCGGAAGTCAGCGAGAGTCAGCGCAGCATGATGGCGTTAGCTGCGGACGGAGATTGATGGGTTAGGCTGGAGGTGAAAGCTTCCTTTCAGTTCCTGCGCCAGTCAACGTGCAGCGCTCTATAGACGACTTCATGAATGACACGAGGCCTCAGTGTGAAGCTTGGGGGCGGCCAGAATTGGCGTCCATGCGAGTACAACGTTGTGTATATCTCTGCATGTATCTTCGNCTTCTGATAGCTAGATACGTTCTGTGAGCTGAGGTGACAATCGAGCCGAATCGAGCGTGCAGTTCTGCAGGCTCGCACGCAGCAGGGCGATCGAGAGAGNGTTTTTTTTTAAATTCTGCCGGATCCCCTTCAATGGGGCCGGAAATTTGTATCCCGCATACTACATGTACANGGCGCGGCTTTTATAATAACATATCCATTTACTGTCGCGACGTCCTGGACCGCCGCGGGATCGAGAGAGAGTTGAATGGCAACTTTTGATTCCGATCGACTCGGATTGAGGGATTGAGATAAGTACCGCTTTTTGATCGAGTCCAGGGTTGGCCTTGGCGTGGATCCACCAATGATCGCTCCTCTATTTTCAATCCGGATATCCTAAATNACATGGAAGTGACGGAACCAAAAGGTCAAGCCAAGTACAAGTAGTGTGAAACCCACTATCATCTTGGAATTGCACCGCAAACAATGCATTGGTCTAAGGTCATCACAGAGTCGTACGCCAANACTCATCATCGACATCGCCGTCGTAACAAAGGGTCATTCGAAGGGGGGGGCAGAACATGTATCATATTAGTGCCAATGTTCGATTGGAATAAAGAACGAAAAGAGAGAGAGAACAGAAAACAAATCATCNTTCATTGCAAATCAGCTAGAAATGCGAAAAAACTCTACCGTGACAAACGAGAAATGGTGAACACACCCACGATCACAGCAGCAAGCGCACCGATACTCGCAGGCAACAACAATTCCTTGGGTATACCCATCACCTTGTCCTCCTCTACCACCNCCGCGGGGACGTGCACGGGCGCGGGTGGTGCAAGTTGCACATTCTCTGGGAGGGTCTCCTCAGTCTTCTCCACTTCCTTGATCTCCTCTTTGGCCGCGGCGGCCACTTGCGCGGCTTGGACAGCGCTCTTCTCTTCTACGGACGACCATCCCTTTCCTCCTTGGACGAATAGCACGACNCGGTCTGAACCTGCGTCGCGGGCGATTTTGACAGCGTCCGTTACGTCCGTGTCAGACGTGATCAATACGATGTCGCCATCCGCGTCGGTGTAGGACAACAAAAAGTCCGTAGGGTCTGGAGGGAGCTCCGACTCGGCAGTCTTGTATTCCGTGAAGAAGGGGTCGGTTGTCAATTTCCCTGTCACAATATCGCGCAAGTTCTCCACATTGTCGTGACGCGCTTGGAACCTGTGGGTACGGCCACTCGGCGTCCTGAACTTGAACACGTACGTGCCATCATCAACGGGTGGTGGCGGTGCTGAACCAATGAGTGATGGGTTCTTGTGGTCGATTCTGGGGTACACTTCCAGTGCCGAGATAGGTTCATCGCCGACTGCGGACGCTGAGTCGTCCGGGTGAACCTCCGAGTAGGGAGATTGTACCAAGTGTGAGATACTTCGGCTGGGGTTGCGAGAGTGCACGTCAGTGCCAGGCAAGTTCGAGCCTGAGACCACCGAGTCGTTATCATCATGTCCGCCAATGGACTCGAAAAAGCGGCCCCACATAGGCCCACCCTCTTCGTTATCGGTGACCTGTTCTGTGCTCATGTTGTTCATCTAGAAGCAAAACACGTCAGAACATCGCATCTACGGTGGCTTACGACGTCACGCACCTGCTCTAAAGTAGCATAAGTCAATTTGAGCACGTCAACAATAGCGACAAGGCGGCCATCTGCTTCAACAACAGGCAAATTCAGGTAATGCCCGTCTAAGAGATAATCACGTTAGCATGGAACAGAACTAGGATCAATCTGCAACAACTCACTGTGCATCTTTTTCAGGGCGTCGTGCACGGTCGTCGTGGGAGCTGCAGTGTCAGGGTGAGGAGTCATGACTCTCACGACGCTGCAACGGCTTGCGTCCAAGCCTGCCGCAATAACACGCAACACAACATCCTTGCTAGTGAAGATACCGGCAATCCGCGGTGCGGTGTTCGTGGTACCAGGGATCGGTACAGATTCCATGACACAGACGGCAGTGGTTCGGCGTTCCTTCATGATTTTCGCGACTTCCTTGACTGTAGTCTTGGGACCTACAGTCGCCGGTTGTGTGCGAGAATCCATGATAGTAGTCAAGTCGGGCAGTGCTGTCTTTTCGCGCAGGGCTTCTACATAGGACAGCATAGCAGCCGTTTGGGGATTGCTGCCCATTCCACCGCCAAGCTCGGATTGCACGCCCGCGAGAGCAGTGTACAGCTTCTCCGAGGCAGAGGAGCTGCGCTCGACCTTGTCCAGAGCTTCATGGAAGACTTTGGTGATATCCAGGAGACCGACGACGTTTCCTTCTTCGTTGCACACAGGCTAGAACGCGTATTTTAGGTCAATTTCAAGATGGCGACGGGGATCATAGGTACAACATACCAGATGCCTGAAATGCCTCGTGACCATGAGTTGGAGTGCTTCAGTAGCACTCGTAGTATCCCGTGTCACCATCGGGTTGCGGGTCATGATCTGACTGACTGGGGTAGTGTGGGGTTCCAGGCCATCGGCAGTGACCTGATACAAATAAGTGAGTCCTCGATAACACGACCAAAAGCTACTCTACTCACCCGATAAGCCAAATCCTTCGCAGTGAAGATACCGCTCAAACCCTCCTCGTCGTCTACGACAAGTACACAATCGGTCCGCTTGGCCGCGCACAATTGACTAGCCTCCGCGACAGTGATGTTCTCGGGTACCGTCAGAGCAGGACTGGGCTTCAGCGCCGCGACGGTGCCCTTCTGAACATTGTTCTTGCTGCCACGTTTGCGACTCTGCTGGTGGGTCGTCGAGATGGTACGCTTGCGCGAGAGCTCGGATTCTATCTTCTTGCGGATAGCCTTTGTGGGAGACACGTCAGCGAGACTGACGGTGCGCTGGCGTTTGGAAATGGAATTTGCGGGCGAGTGCACTCGCCCGGGGAAGGCAGGAATGGGAGCAGCGGTGGAGGACATGGTGCGAGTACAACTTCAACTTTTGTGAAACACGTGTATGATGGGTCCAAAAAGTTGTCCGTCANGCCGCGTGTCCGCTGCTCTTGTACCGCCTCCAGCGAGGGATNAATGACGAAATGAAACGCGTACCTCGTCTCTCTTGGACTGCTTCCTTCTTGTCTCTGCGACTGAAGCCGACACGGTGGACATGGCTGCGGGCGACGACGGATGGAAGGGTGGCAGCGGCGAGAGGGCGCGATCTGGGAAGGGAACGGGGGCGGGAGATANGGGACGGTGATGTGCGCCTGCGCCACGGTGATGAGAAGGAGAGTTTGCGGGGACGGGGATTCTGGACATCGACCTCAATGTCGACCAGAAGCTCTGCTTTTAGTATCCGCTGGCCCACCGTCCCGGCCGTCCACGTTCATGCCCTGTTTGGCCCTGTTTGGCCAGTGGCTGAGCCGAGGGANAGTGCCCGAGTCTTCAACACACCATTTCTACTTCANAAACGCGATACATATGTTCTGAATCCTCAATCTGAGATGCCATAGATACAGCACNAATTATCGACGCAGTAGTGTGGCGCTTAGAGCCAACGGAAGCACAAACGCCAAAGATAACGATCTGTGCTGACGACCTCCTTCTGCTCCCGAACTTACAGTTCAAACCATGGCTCTCTCCCCTCACACCACNCCATCAGGTTCGCTCTATATCCCTACCCTCGCATCCACCTGCTGAACATAAATTGCAGGGTATCTTCTNCCGTCCATCCACAGCGCCCCGCCATTCTTCACGTTAGTAGAATTCATCTCTCGGACACCCAGATATTCACCATAGACCACCAGACAGCAGCCGAACCAAGCAACACAGGCCATTGTCACCGACCATTGGACAAAGCTAATACTCTCNTATGCAAGACATACACGACTGTTCACCGTCCGACTGGACGATGCGCAAGGTTCAGGAAACGACTGGGATGAGGCGTTCCGGAATCCGAGAATAAATCGTACNTACTTCAAATTGTTCTGAGATGCGAGCTGTTCTCTGACTGANATCTACGCTTGTTCAGGACGACTGCTACCGTCGCATTTATCGCATATACTAGAGGATATGGTCTCGAAAAACCTTGCCGCATACGAACCTCCCAAACAGACAAACGCAGCNATCCTCTACTGGAGAAGTCCAGAAGACTGGGCGGAGGTGCTATACGACTGGGTCAGTAACTATCATCNTCATCCGCAGCCTTCATCNCNGTCTCATCCGCGTTGTGTGTCTCTAGGCAGACTCAACCGGACAAATGAACTCTATCCTCACGTTCTATGAGATCGTAGAACCAGCACTACCTTCNGACTTGTCCGGCATGCCCTTGGCCCTTCTACGGAGAGCGATCACGATACTCACGAAATCAAATCGTGCGCAGCTCATAGCTGTCGCAGACGGAGAGGGTGTCCGATTCCTTCCAACNACAGGGAAGTAACTNNNNTGTTCTCATTACGAGGGGGGTTGTAAATACAAGCATTGGNATCTGTACTTCTTCTGTATCCATTCCCTCTCCTTCCGTCATCTCGCCCTNTTCCGAATAGCAGCNACACCCAAACTCGCAATCGACGTCGCGAGCGCACACGACCCCACGAACAGCTCGACCCCTCCGAACCCGAACTTCCCGTACCTGTCGTTCGACGTGAACTTGTGCGTCTTGCCTGCCTCGAGGAGCACGCCTGAGAGGATGGGCCCTATGACGGCTGCGATGCCTTTCATGAGGGCGAAGCACGTGAAGGTCATGGTGGCTTGTTCGGGGTTGCGGCCTGCTGAGTCGGAGGCGGCGGCGGGCCATACCGATGAGAACCCTCCGCTCTGTCGGGACAAACAAGGCAGTCNGCGCAGTACAAGTTGAGATTGAGAGATGGAANACTCACCAGACCACCGAAGATGATTGCGAAAGTGAACACTGCTGCGAGTGTGTCCGCGAACCCCCACAGGAGGAATGCAGCCAACGAACTTCCCAACGCACTCGCGAACATGATCCACGGGTACGGGAACCGGTCGGTCAGATGCCCGACTAAGATCTGACCCACCACGCCGGAAGCGTTGAATAGCGAAAGGACGATAGTGGCGGAAAGCGGAGACGAGATCGAGGTGGTGAACATGGCAATATACAAAGACACGGGGAAATACGAGAGCGCTTGGAATACAGTCGTCGTAGCCTGAGTCAAGCAGATTCAGCAGCCACACCAGAATGTGAATCAAGATGAAAGGAACGTACGACAGACCAGAACACGCCACGTTTGACGAAATGCATCTGCGGCGGGATGAACCTCGGTCGAGCTTGCCCAGGACGCAACTTGGGTACGGGCGTGCGGTGGTTGACTGCGAGAAGCGCGAGGCCGGCGATGACAGCCATCGTCATTGCCCAGATACGCAACGTCCATCGGAACCCGACACTACCAAGTAGTGCGTTGACGATGAGCGGGAAGAGAAAGCCTACGAGATTAGCAGCGCGTTAGTCGAGTGAGTGGGCACACGGTAGAGCAATATCTTGATCACCTCCTACACCACTCCCAGCAAAGATGATCCCTGCCGCAAGCCCTCGTCGTTGGGTGAACCACTCAGAGAGGAGAGGGATAACAGGCATGTACAGCATGCCACCGCCAATCCCAAATCCAACACCTTGCAACAGTAGCAAAGCCCACACTGTACTCACGAAGCTGGACAGGAACAAGCAGCTGGTGCTTATCACTAGTCCGGCCCACATGGTCTGCTTGAGCATGTCGGGGTATCTGCCGAAGAAGAGGGAGAGGAGAAGACCCTGTACGCGAGAAGTGGGTTTTTAATCCTGCTTGTGAATATATATCGGATGAGCCTACCTCTCCGTATTGAATGGCGAGTGCCGTCGTGCCCACTGCTGCGATAGCCACAGACGAGGACTGGTTGTATGGCGGATGCGAGGTATAATAATCTGTCAGTGCAGGCAACAATCGTCCATAAGCTTCACATCCTCTTGACATCCAAGTTACATGCAACAAGAAGTGGTACCTTGGAAGATACCATAACTATAACCAATCCCACCATCAGCTTCTCTGGCCACATACACATGCAGCATTTAAAGATAGCGCGCACCTGAACCCGAAGCCCCAAACGATAGTCTCCAAGATGAACGCACAAAAACAGAACGTCCACGCTTTGCTCCCCCCGTCGATCGGCGCGAGCGACTGTACGTTCACGTCAAGCCCTGCCTGCAACCCTCCAAGCTCTTCCAGACGGACGGAATTCTGGTTTTCCACCTGCGAGCCTGAGTCGTCCCCCGCCGCAGTATGCTCACCACGATGCTGGTTTTGGTTTGAATTCGAGTGGGTGAACGAGTTCAAGCTGGACCAGACTTGGGTTTCGCGATCGGAGCTTTTACTGGGCATCGGAGACATCTCGACGCTTTCCATGGCTGCTGTGAGGATCAGGACACCTAGCAAAGCGAGACATGTACTACAGCGTCTTTGAGGAACAGAGATAGAACATGCACGGCCGCGCGTGGGGGTGAGGGAGAAAGAGGCGGATAATATTGTGGGTGCTTATATGTATAACTACATCAAAAACCTTATGATAGCATTACAGTCAACAGAATTTCAGAGGATGAAACAATTCTTCGGACATGGCACCGCACGTTGTGGACAAACACATCCATACCATGACACAGAACCATGGTATCAATCCTTCCAAGACATAGCATTACAATGGCGAGAGCAGGTGAGGAGAGGGAGGGGTATACAGTCCGGAAAGTCTACATCAATGACACTCATGAGCATATCAGATGAAGAGAGGTATTGAACAACGTACCGACTAGCTCACGCCTGTTTCTTCCCTTTCCCAACAGCAACTCCCTGCCGTTGGATATACCAATACGCCGCCCCACCAATAACGATGATCGCGAAGAAATTCGCTAGAACACGCCAAACACCATTAGCACCTCACAACACACACATGCACGGGACAAACACTCACTAAGGACGAACCCGGTAATCCCCTGAGTAAGATCCACCGCCAACTGCAACACCGCACGGAAGAGGTGCACGACGGCAGTGACGAGCTCCTGCCCGAGTGCGAGTATCGTCTGGAACACCGCGAATACAGCGTTGACGATCACCGAGCCAATGGAGATGAGAGCTTTGAAGAAGTCGTAGAACGCAGCTTGGACGGAAGGCATGGCTGTTATAGTATAGAGAGTAGAGGGGTTTAGTCAGTTCGACACTCCATTCCTCTTTATACCTTCGCCACATACGCCATGGTGCCAATGAGCGAAAGTATGAAGGCCATGACGTCACATCCTGGGGTAAGACGGTGAGAACATATTACTGCATTGGGTACGCGGTCAATATTCGTTAACACATAGGGTGACGACTCCAAGAGAGGTCCGCATCAATATTCTAAGGACCACACCACACCACACAGCGCGAGCACAATAAAGAGATGACATTTCTGGAGGGGGCGGAGGGAGGACGAGAGAAAAAACACAGTTGAGGTGGCGAGACAGGTATAACACGCACAAGCACACCCTTTACTGCGCTCGAGCACCAGCAGCAGCAGCAGCGGGTTGCTGCGGGACGAGGGTGCTTCCAGCCCAGCGGGACAAGATCATCGTGAACTTGTCCCAAATCGTCACCGCGACTGGCGGGGTACCAGGCTTGCGCACGTAGCCGTCGACGTACCCATGCACGACCGAGATGGCCGTACGCGTGAACAAAGACTGGTAGTACCGCTGGCGGAGGAAGTGGGCGTAGATAATCGGGGAGATGAGCGAGTTTTGTAACGTGAGGGCACCGAGAAGCACGCGGAACATGATCGCGAGTTCGATGAACGCGACGATCTTCATGGCAGAGTCGTAGTTCGCTGTGGGGGATGCACATGTCAGCGGGGCGAAAACCAGTAAAGCAGGTCTTTGACGTACACTTGACCCAGACCTGGAGCCTCTTAGCAAATGGATGAGGTGTAGGCTGGCCGCCAGCGGTCGCAGGCGGGCCAGGGGGAAGGAATTGAGGCATTAAGGTCGTGCGGGCAAACGTGAGTGCGTGGAATAGCGAGAAAATAGCGTATGGCAAGAGTGCAACTGCGCGTGAGGCGGCAAACGTGAGGACACGTTTACAAGTCCAAACGAGATCAACGTACTGGCTATCGGCTTCGAGGACCACCAAAAGATGGCGACAATGAAATATTGTACATTCTGTCATGAATGGATCAGTCCAAGCTCTGTCGGTAGTCGTCGTGAATGCGCACCTCATCCGTGATTGCCTTCCTGGCCCAAGCGAGGTTGGGTTGAGGGGTCTATGTTCCAGTCAGCAATCTTTCTCTTTCAAGTCCGACGAGATGACCATACCCCAAGGGATTTTCTGTAACCAGAACGTCAGTACAGACCACCAGACCATTCAAGAACGTGAAACGTACTGGCAAACGATGGCATAGCTCATGAGCGCTCCCGTGAAGCTCACTACGTGTCATACACCCTTCAGCGACAGTCCACACTCTGTCGAACAGCAGCTCGCACCTTTGTACCACCAAGGGGAAGGACCTCTGAACAGAGCCCACGCCATGAAATAGCGGAGAGACGAGAGCAACAAGATGAAGTGGCCCAAGGCCCATAGATAGTGCTGCAAGCTCCTTTAGCATTCCAGCTCATCACACACACCCGCGGATCCGCTAGGGCAAGAGAGGAGAATGTGCCTACCTGTGTCGTCGCCATTGTGAGCAGTCGCACCTGCGGATGAGAGTAAAAGTGAGAAGTCGAAGGGAAAACTTGATAGCGCTGTCTGTTCTCGTGGTCCTCGGTGGTGATACTGGGTTGTGACGTACGCATGTTTTCAGTTTAGGGCAGGTTTGGAGGCACGTGCTGCGGCTCTTTCCTTGAGGCCTCTCATTCCTAAAGTAAAGATGAACGAATGCAATTGACGAGAGAAACATACAGTAAACCTAAGACAACACGAGGAAGAAGCACATAGCAGAATCCCTCTACATTACACGACCAAAGAGAGATTCAAACAAAAGAGTCATTGACTCCATTGAGGCCCTCCGGACGTTTTCATCCGCTTACGCTCAGCACCCTTCTTATACTTGTCCTTCTCAATCTGCTTCTTCCCCCCTGCTATGTCTTTCCGTCTGTCCTTCCCACCAGACCGCGCACCTCCCACAACCCGCCCCGATCGAGTCTCCTGCTGGTCGTTTTGCTCCTCCTCCTCCTCGACCTTGTCGACCGCATCGATCTCCTCCCACTCCTCGTTGTCCTCCTTCTCCTCGTCTGTTCGTCGGCGTTTCTGCCCACTACCGCCGCTACCGTTACCGTCTGGTCTGCCGTTCCCGCCGCCGACTTTGAGGTTGACGCGGGGAGGGACGGGGAACCCGAAGGATTTGCCAACTTTGGTCAGATCGAGCTTGTTGACGTCGTAGATCTTCTTCAGCGAATACGAGGCGTAAGCTTGGAGGTATGCCCGGTAGCCATCTCGCGCGACTTGATACAGCGAGTAATTTTTCTGGAGCAAATGTTCCAACTACAAGAAGGGATCAGGCGCGGCTCAACAACAACGACAAACAGTCAAGCGTAAACGTACCTGCGACTGAACGTTCGACACCTTATTCTCAGGGAACGTATACTCGTTCAACGGCACTTTCGCATCCTTCAAATACCGCAAGAACCCAAGCTCGCTCGGGAGCAAGAACATCAGACTCTTGCCCACTTTCCCCGCACGCGCTGTCCGGCCTACACGGTGGATGTAGTCGCGGGGGTCGTCTGGGGGGTCGTACTGGACGATCCAGTCTACCCGGGGAATGTCGAGACCTCGCGCAGAGACATCTGTGCTGAGGAGGATACCGGCTTCTGCGTTGCAGAACTCGAAGAAGGTGGTGGTCCGCTTTTGTTGTTTTTGTTGACCCTAAACCTCGATCGTCAGACAAAAACGTCCGTGAGATTGGAAGAAGAGATCTTACATGCAGACACAGTACCGGGATATCAATGAAGTTCAACAAGTCGTGGTGATACGCCGTGGACTTGCAGCTGGAGAAGAACACGACGATCTTCTTTTTGAGGTTCTTCTTGAGGAAGGAGAAGAGCAAGAGGAATCTCCGGTCCGATTCACAGACGACGTAGCCTTGCGAGAGCGTGTTCACCGTGCTGGTGATTTGTTCTTTTTCCACATCGACGTATACAGGCCCTTGCTTTAATGATATCCGGGCGAGATCTGCGACTTTTGTTGTCTGTGTCGCCGAGAAGAGCATCGTTTGTCGTTCGTCTGGTAGAAGTATTAGATTGGTCGAGCGTCGGCGATTGAGCAAGGAACGCACCTTTCGGCAGAATATTGATTATACGCTTCATCTCCTCCTCGAACCCAACTTCCAATATCCGATCCGCTTCGTCAATGATCAGCGTCTTGAGATTCCGGAAGACAAATCCAGGCGTGTTCTACGATGTTCAAATCTCAAATTGAGTATTCCAGAAGTAATGCTGATCGCTACTCACTTCAAGGTGATCCAGTAACCGTCCTGGAGTCGCCACGATCAAGTTTACTCCCTTCTGCAACTTCTCAGCCTCTGCTCTGCGGTTCGCACCACCCATGACGATGCCGAACGTTTGTGAATGGTGGGCCATGAGTTCTTTGGCCACACCGAAGATCTGGAGCGCAAGCTCTCTTGTCGGAGAGACGATGACAACGCCCGTACCTATTCCAATAATATTCAGCATATGTCTTGTACAATACTAACAGAAGTGAACGACGCACCATTCCGAGGCTTGAAGTTTGCCGTCCGCAGATTCTCGACCGCCGGAATGAGGAAAGCGAGCGTTTTGCCCGAGCCTGTCCGTGCAGCACCCAAGATATCTTTCCCCGTCAGCCCCACAGGTATCGACTCCTCCTGTATGGGAGTCATAGTAGAGAACCCCATCTCCTTGAGCGCACTGAGGGTCTGCTCGGATAGGTTCACACTGGAGAACGGTTTCCGGCCTGAGACGTTTGGGTCTGCTACCGGCGTCGGTGCGGCGACTTCTTCAGAAGCCATGGTAAGTTGTGTGCGGGTTTCAAGTGTAGATGACGGTGTTGTAGGGTGTATGGGGAGAGGAAGGGGAAATAGAGACCTGAGGGTACGATTATGAGGGAAGAATGTCGGCTATGAAAAGTTATGAAAGGGTGCGGCTATTGGTTCGGCATCTTCCGGATATCTCTCTTCCAGCTTCGTCCCCATGGCGTACACATCTTCGCAAAGTTCGTCAGTGACTTTCTTTCTGAATATATATTGTGTTGCAGTTTTCTGATGTTGCTGGTAGTTGCTCAGCTTGTTGCGTTGGTTGCCGCGTCTTTGGGCGTAGGCTACACGCTCGGCGCGAGGTCACTGCGCTCAGCTCAGGTAAAGACTGAGCCCTCGAAATCAGAAAAGATACCGGAGGAACCGCCAGTGGTAGAAGAATCTGAGTCGGAGGATGAGGATGAGGACGAAGAAGCCGCGGATGGGGACCTCTCGAACGTCAAGGCGGGCTTCTTTGAGGAATGCAAGCTGGTACGTGATTTGTTGGGGTAGTCTATTCGGTTTCAGAAGAGTACGCATAGGTTCTCGTCGTGCGCTCAGATTTGAAGATGACCACGGGAAAGATTGCTGCACAGTAAGTTTACGTGTTCACATAAGTCATGAATTGGCATGCTAAGCGGGTGTACAGATGCGGGTAAGCCCTGTCGTGTGATATAGTTCTGCGGCGTAGGGAGCTTATGGTTTGAGCAGACACGCCACACTTGCATGTTACAAGGCGTTGTCGAAAGCTAACCCGCAGGTACGAGTCATTGGTAGACTTCAGACATACCATGCTGCTAACACTGGTCTACACAAGCTGCTCGCGCACTGGGAACGCACAGGGTATGCAAGACTGTTGACATGACGGGAACTGGTACTGAAGTCGCATGTAGGCAAGCGAAGATTGCACTGAAAGTCGGATCTGAAGATGAGCTGCTAGAGCTGGAGGCGATCGCGAAGAGCCTGAAACTGTGCGCGCGCTCTATTCAAGATGCAGGACGGACACAGATTGCAGCTGGATCTCGTACTGTGCTTGGGATTGGCCCTGGTTAGTGGGTTGTGTGCTGTGTGTGCCGTGAAATTGACGTTTGTACAGCGCCCGTGAAGCTGATGAACGAGGTGACGGGGAGGCTACGGTTGTTGTAAGCAGTCGATAGCGCGCGTGACGTCATGGCAATGTTAGATAAGATGAGAACTAGTTACGCATTTTGAACCACTCTATCCATGGCGTCCACAGTCTTTGCATGAACACTTTATAGTACGCATCTCTTTCCCTGTCCACTCCCTCACTTTCCCATATCCTCAATAACAACATGGCTAGCATCGCCCTCGTTCGAGCATATCAACAGTCCTTTGAGTCCCATCCCTATGGCACTCTCGCCTTCACAAACGGCGCCCTGAACGCCCTTGGAGACGTCGTTGCGCAGACAGTCCAGATCTCAGTACCTTTCCGCTTTTCTCGTCTGCCTCATGTGCAATTCATTTATATTCCCACCGCAGGATCATCTCCGGCAACCACACGAGATTCGTCCGGATTTTGACTTTCTGCGTACAGCTCGTTTCTTCGCTTTCGGGTTTGGCATCGGTGAGCCCTTCTCGTTTCTCCGGTTGCACTGTTTGTAGCCTAAACGTAATACAGGTCCGTTGATTGGACGGTGGAACTTTTTCCTTGAACGTCACTTTCCACTGAGGTTTATCGGAGGCAACAAGTCTGGCAAAGTCAGTCTGAGGGCTTTGTCGAAGAGGGTTGCGGCAGACCAGCTCGTTATGGCACCTATCGGCGTACGTCTCTCTCTCTTCTGTTGCCAGATGCTCTCGTGCTCACAGACTCCTGTGTTCTTAGCTTACATTATTCTTGGGCTCTATGGGTATAATGGAAGGTCGGGATGGGAATCATATCAAGGAAAAGTTCAAGGACTTGTATGCACCCTTGATCACGGCCAATTGGCAGGTATGGCCTGTAGCACAGGTGCGTCTTTTTGAAATGTCTCTTCCACGACTTTCGTACTCATGCCCTATTTGACTCAGCTCATCAACTTCCGCTATATGCCTCTGGCCTACCGAGTCCCCTTCCAATCCACATGCGGTGTCTTCTGGACACTGTACTTGTCCATGCAAAACTCTAGGTACGTGCTGCCGTTGTCCTCTTCGCTACCAATTGCTCATTTAGGACCACGCTTTACAGAGAGGCTTCAAAACAGGATTACAGTGATGCCATGCAACGGACTCTCCGTAACGAGTGATCGCCTCAACCCTCCACATCAAACAATGTTGTTGTCCGCGTAGAGCCTTCCCCTCACCTCCTGTAGCAGTAGCCAACCCCGATACTCCGAGGGACTTTGCAGCTTATACTTTCTTCTCTCCTTCTCTTACTACAATGGCTAATATTAGGCCATTCGACCCGATTATTGTGGTCATTCTAGTATGGTACTCACACACGCCGTCGTACCGAAACGTGTACATAGAAATCGTAGCATACATTCATCTCAATGCCAAGCAGACTGAGTATATATCTGTCTGATACATCACTACGACATATACATACACGAGCGTACAGTGACAACATGACACCCTATGAAGCACCGTATTTTGGTTTGAAGTACGCTGGGGGTAACCTCGCGAGCACGTCCACGAGGGGCCTTTCCACGACGACGAGCTCCCCCGGGGCGATGAAGTCGGCGAACAGGATCGGGCGGTACGTCGTGATCAGCTTGAAGTTGTTCGCGCTCTGCTGCGTCTGCGCGCTGCCGTCCTCTTCCGCTTCAGGTGGAGGAAGAGGAGCAACGTCTTTTCGCTTCTTCCCGCTCCCGTCGCGCCGCCGCTTCTTCTCGAACCCGCCGTACACCACGCCCGCGTCCAGCTGGATCTTGCATATCCACGTCGAGCCCCAGAACACCGCCGTCCGCCCCTCCCCCTTCTGTTTCTCCTTCGCGTCCTCGTGCTGGTCGAACGTAACACCCACGATCGGGTCGTGCAGGTGCTTGAACCGATGCGGCAGCGCCTCCGTCAAATGGCGCGTCCACGCGGGGAACGCACGCACCTCGACGTCGTACACCTGGATCGTGTTGTTCGCGAGCCCCAACACAAGCGTCGAGCACGCGGAGGGGAGGAACGCGAGCGCGTGGATGCGGTGCGGGAACGACGGGAGCGCGGTGTGGTGTGCGAGGGCGTCGAGGTTGAAGATGTGTGTGCGCGAGAGGAGGTCGGATGTGGCGAGCCATTGGCCGTCGGGGCTGATGGCCATGCGGGTGATGGTGGTCGAGATGGTTTTGGAGGGCGTGCTGGAGGGTGAGTCGTCGTCTGAGCTTGAGGCGGTTTGCGTCTCTGGCTCCTTGTCTGCAGAGTCCATGGCCGAGTCCTCCTCCTCCTCCTCTGATACTGGTGTCCGGCCCTTGACAACTCTGTTTCCAATCAAGCCAGTTCCTAGTCTGTGGTGTTCAAACTTCCTGAGAACTCGGGGCGCGTCGCCGGACAGGTCTATGGCAAGGATATACGCCGATACGCTTGACGCCATGATCAATTTTGTTGAGTCGGGCGTGAAGACGAATGTAGACCCGCCTGTCGAGACAGGTTCTCGTGAATGTGAGGGAGTCGAGGGGGTAAGGTGGGGTTGAAGGATGGACGTAAGGTTGCGTATTCGTTTGGGTTTTAGTTGACCATTTGGCTACAATTCATATCGTTCAGTACTTTTGAGCATGATAGAAATTGTTTTCGGACTCACCAATGATTCCAATTGGAACAATTTCGTCTCATGCCAATCCGAGACAACGACCCACTTGCCATCATCCGAGACGGTCCCCGCCACGAGGTTACTCTGCACGTTCAGCTCCATATCCAACACCCTCTCCCACCCACCCTCCTCCTTCGGCAACACCACGCCCTCGTCCACCTCCATCCCCTCGTCCTCCTCTTCCCCCACACTCTTTCTCTTAATCCTCCACACACTCATCCCCGCCTCCCTCACACAACACACCAACCTCCCCGCCCTCGCCACACACACCCCGCTCCGCCCAAACGCCCCGCTCGCATACGCCACCTTCCGATGATACGCATCCTCCCACGTCGCCACGCTGCTCGTGCTGAGCGGATTCACAACCTTATTTTGGGTGCTCGAGGGGAGGGCCGCGGGCGTGAGGACGACGCTCATGTCGAGCCCGCCGGACGCGAGGACCGGCGCGATGTCCGCGGGGAACGTCCGCGCGTGGCTCGCGGGCAGCGGCGTGTGGGGCGGGA
>SGPM01000324.1:0-30412 GCA_004802725.1 Antrodiella citrinella
GGAACGCGACGTGTCGACGTGACGCGTCTTGACAGCGAAGGAACGATCACGTGGGGAACACCCACACCCGGTCAGACGAAACTCACCAGACGTTCTACCGTAGTCGGTGCCCTCAGTTCTTTCATTCTCCGACCGGGTAGATCCGTCTGGTACCGAGACTAGTAGAATAACGAAACGAAGGAGAAGGGAATTTCGTCGGGAATCCGCGGCGGTGAACGGCTCGTCGGTTATGTCCATGTATGGGACTTGAATAACCACCGTAAGGTCCATATCCGTCACATTCCTGCTCACCGTCCTCTTCTCGTATTTGCTTTCGTATTTCACCCTCCATGGATCCCGACGCTCTTTCCCCGACACAACAACAAGCTTTGAGCCAATTGCAGGCTCTGACTAACGGCGGCGACGCCGAAGTCGCAATGAGTGTGCTGGACAGCGTAGGCTGGGACCTCCAGGTATGTCTCTTCGTCGTGAGGTCGTTTCGATGCAGCGGTCAGGTAGTCGACATCGAGGGTCATGGGTAGAATGTGTCTCTATTCTTTGAGACGTGCGACGTACACCGAGTCGGCATCCTTTCAAAATTCTGACCCTCACATGTTTTTGAGTACGAGACTCATCGTTTTGTAACAGCGCGCCACAGAAATTATATTCGACTCCCACCCGTCCCCTTCTTTATCTACTGCACGTCCGTCCGAATCCACGCCGGCGAGCATGGAGACTTTTGACGTCGACGACACCGAACAGGACGGTCTTCTAGGTGGCAGACCTCCCCGTCACAGACGAGTAAGCACACCATACGTATTCTTCCGCACCCCTCCGTTGACATGAAATCTTATAGCCAAACAACAATCCAACCAACCTAGCCGCGCTCTCGCGCCCTCTGCGATTCATCTTGGCCATCCTCGCCTTCCCCTTCCACCTCCTCCGCACCTTCTTCCGAATGCTGCGTATCCCGCTCCCGCAGCTCCCAGGCTCCCTCTCTAGTCTCACCATCTACTACCGCAACCCTATCGGTCCTCGTGGAGACACAAAGTTGGATGCACGAGGGGTCGCCGAACGCTGGGTGCGCGGCTTGGAGGAGGAGACGGGCGCCATGAGGTTGTCGCGCCGTGTCGTCGGAAACGAAGGCACGAGCACCGGTGTAGGCGCGTCGTCGTCTACGATTTCCTCGAGGAAACAGGCTGCGGAGGATGGGGAGCGGATACTCTCCGATTTTTTTCTTGGAAGCTATGAAGAGTTTGCGCGGACGTGTGCGAAGGAGGATGACCCGAAGTTGGGCTGTGTTATCTTGGTCAGCGAGGAGCATGATAATGTCGCAGAGTTCAAGAGGTGCGTCACGTTGAACTACACATTGACGTGTGATGTGACGTCCTTTCAGGAGTACGTTGGTCGACCCGACCTTTGTACAACTTATGCACGACAACGACTTCCTTGTCTGGGGAGGCGACATCCGTGACAGGGATGCCTGGAGTGGTGCGTCTTTCTTCCATTTCTCATTATTTTGGTACTGACTCTGCTATTTCAGCTGCCCAGAAGCTCCAAGCTACGACGTACCCCTTCGTCGCCTTCATCGGTCTCCAACCGCGTCGGGGCAGTAGCAGGTCCGCCACCACCTCTCCCGTGCTCACCGTTCTTTCACGGCACCAGGGTCCCTGCATCCCCTCCGTGTCCGCACCGACATCAACACCCACGCTCGTCCGCCACCTGAACGACCAGCTCCTCCAACGCGTCACGCCCTACCTCGTCCGCGTGCGTACAGAGGCAGCAGAGAAGGCCGTCCTGCAAGCTCAAGAATCAGACCGGAGACAGCGAGAGAGGGCTCTGCGTGCGGAGCAAGACCAGGCGTTCGAGGAGAGCAAGCGTCGTGACAAGGCCCGGATCGAGAAACGCATCCAGGAAGACAAGCAGGCGCAGGAGGAGGCTCGGGCAGCTGCCGAGACCTCGGCACGCGACGCTGCAGATGCCCAGCGAGCAGAGCAGGAGCGTGTGCAGTGGGACGTGCGGAGGATGGCATGGAGGCGGTGGGGACGGAAGGGTCTCGTACCCCGCGAACCTCGCCCCGGAAACTCAGAGCCCCAGCGCGGGAAGACCGTGCGCGTAGGCGTGCGGATGCCAGATGGGAAGCGTGGCGTGCGGTTCTTCGGGGAGGGCGACTCGCTCACGGCTGTATACGCGTTCGTCGACACGCTGCTCATTCCTGAGGGGGGAGACTTTTCGTCGGACTTGGACCCTGTGTCCCCTCCGGACGGTGCTGCCCCCGGCGAAGAAGGTTTAGTCTCGACGATGCACCGGACAGGAAAGGTCGGCGAGAGTTGGTGGGGGTTCAAGCTCGTCTTGTCCTACCCCAGACGCGAGATTGAATGGGAGGCAGGCAAGAGGCTCGGGGAGATCGACGGGCTCAAGGCGGGCGGACAGGTCGTCGTTGAGATGGTGGACGCGATGCCTGCGGGTGCGAAGGGCAAAGGCAAAGAAGTAGCTGCTGCGAACGCGGACGAGTATGATGGGTACGACACTGAGAGCGACTGATTTTCGTCTCTTCATCTTAGAACATAGATTGGTTAGAGGTTCTGTGTTTGTTCACTCTTAATAATACAGTACATACCACAAGTTTTAATGGACACATAACTACGTGCAGAGATTCATACAACGACGATATTGTCAGCTCACGCTTGCAGTGTGGCGTGTAAAGGTTAATGTTACATAACGTTGTCTGTCATCCTTCCTACAGCTGTAAGTTTCACGGCTTCAGGCTTCAGCTCCTCGACCGCCTCAACATCCGCAATCATCCGACCGCGCCCCCGTTCATTCGTCTATCTGCTGTCCGATGACCGACGCCGCCTACGACTCGGAATCATCGAGTCTCTTCAAGGTTCGAATGCCTCTCGCAAGTGGCAGCTTGTCTATGCGGAGCCACCATGAAGCCCAGAACCTCCCGCGAACTGACAACATCGCTCCTGTGGGCACCTGTTATCATATGGTAACGGAGAGTGGGATTGTTGGAGACTGGAGCTTGAATGCATCACAGACTCGTGCAGTGTCTCGCTGCGCGCATTCTAGGATTCCTAGCAGGGTCAATACTATACCGTATCATGCTCTGCTTGTTGAGGATTTGAACATCCATATATCCAGTCTGTATTCACGCATCTTGAGAGTGGATTCGGAGTGGATGGCAATCATGGTGAACTTGAGAGTGTCGATGTCAGCCTAATAATTGTATAGAATCTCAATACACTGACAATAGTGAGCTTGTGTTATGACATAACAACCAGGGATTATCAAATTTTGTATCATGTCCCTAGTAAAAGCCCTACTTTGCGACAAGCCCCTCTCACGTTCCGTGTTGATCTGAGCCTACTGGTTTACCAAACGATAAACCCTCCCGAAAAAAAAAATACTCCGCTGTCGTCCTGAGCTGATCCAAGCAGTTGGCTGGCCGAGTCCAGGCCGACGGGTTCGGATGAAACTAAGTTTTGAACTCCGAGTTTGTATGGACAGTCTATCGTTTAGTAAACAGCTGTAATGGGCGGGAACAACACAGTCGGATTTCTCGCATGAACACTAATATTGCCTTTCGTGAAGTACGTAGCAGGAGGCTGTCCAGTGGCGGTAAGTAAGTAAGTACACATCGACCAGCTGCAGGGCAGTGCCCGTCTCTTGAAATTCGCGGACGGACACCCCCATCGCAATTTGTCAAAGCAATCAGCGCTGAACGACCGTTTGAATATGGGCGTTCGTTGGTTCTCCTTTCACAACGGAAGGGTCGTAAGCTGAGGACGTCCTCGACCCTCTTCTTCTTCATCCACTGTGCTGTCTGCTGCAACTTTCAAGACAAAACTTTGAAGCGATGTACGCATCTCAAAGCTCGACGATAGGACTGTGCACTCACGATGTACGGCGGTGAATGTTTCACTACATCACTCGACGCTGCTAAACTCATTTGTTCCTAAATGGCAGCCGTGCGAAGTCACCAGGCCCCAACATGGCCTTTTCCTCTCAAAACAACAGCCTTGCAGCGATGAGCGTCCGTTAGTAGCCATCGTGTTGCTCAGGGCTATGCTGCCGCCCAACAATCACGCCTTAACCGAGAGGCCTTACAACGACCATCGGACCAATATTGATTTCGCTCGATATATAACATATTGAGATGCGTCGGTGAGCAGGCACGCTTTCTCCAGCATCCTTTTCTTCCCCCTTCTCTTCCTGGCTCTTTCTCGTTATACTTCTTGTTGTGCCCCTTCTCCTTCTCGCCCGCCGCACCGGAGCGTTCTCGTGTGTTTTGTCGTAGCGTCACTATGCTGACCTTTCCCCTCCTTTCTGCCTTGCTCGGTGCAGGCGTCGGTCTACAGACGGCCCACGCGATCTCCATCCCCATCACCAAGCGTGCGGCCCCGCACTCGACGTCCGTGCGCATCACGCCCAGCAACAACGTGTCTGGTGACGATCCATTTGGATTCCAGAACATAGACGGGTTTGCGTATTCCGGGATCATCTACGTTTCCGGCCAACCTTTTACGGTATATCCCTTACTCGCGTCACGAAGCTTTTGTTGAGTTTTTGTTCCGTGTGTATAGGTGCAATTGGATACCGGGTCTTCTGATCTTTGGCTCGACACTCAAAATTTCACGCTCACTAACTTGACGGACACTGAGGTGGTGGGATCGATTTCCTATGTGTACGTCTGATCATCTAGGCCCGCTTTCTAATATATGACGACTAACGTGCGTGCAGTGATGGGACTGGTGCTACCGGAGACATCAATATCGGGGTGGTTACGTGGGGAGACTTCACGGTGGAAAAGCAGGCGTTCAGTGAGTGGCAATACCCAGTCAATTTTCGAGACGCGTCTCTGACGTTGCATTGATCGGCAGTCAACGCGCCTGGGTCGAACGCTACGAGTGGCGGGTCCTTCAATGGACTTTTGGGTGTCGGACCGTACGTACTCACTCGTTGCGTCTCCGTGTGCATATATCCTGATCTTCATTTCCTCCTTCCAGGCCCTCGACGTCCGATATTGCTGTGACGCTCAACGGCTCGCAGTATGACGGAATTCCTTTCTTGGATAACGTACGTCGTTGTCACGAACCTTCACGCCTGTGTATAGCGATTCTGACAGTATCTCGTGCCCTAGGTGTTCGCGTTGTACCCAGACGAGCCCAACTTCATTTCATTCCTTCTTTCCCGGAACGAATTCGGTATTACGGATGGAGGTGTCTTCACAATCGGTACGTGATTTTGCAATGGTAACGTTCTCCGCTTCCTTGACCTTTCTTCTGTCAGGTGACGTTGACTCCAACTACACAAACATTACCAGCCAGCCACAGTTGCCCGTCGTTGCGCCGGGAGCTTGGGTGACTTATATGGACGGAGTAGTCGTGAATGGGAACTATCTGTTCGGTGGCTCGCAGCCGTACGTATGCCCCATGAAACCACATATCCATTTTGCTCACGTCCCATCTCAAGAGGTTCAATGGTACCCGTCCCTGTCAATCAGACTCTTGTTGTTCTCGACACTGGAACGTCTTTTGGTACGTGGTCTTCCCCCTGCCGTTTATAACTAATTTGTCTGACACGCAACACGTCCAGCTACCGCTCCTCCCGACTACGTCGACGCGATGTACGCCGACATTCCCGGCGCCCAATTCGACGGACAAAGTAGTTACATCGTCCCTTGCGACGTGCGTGTCAACGTTACCCTGGTGTTTGGCAATTTGACCTACCCCATCCACCCTATCGATCTGACGTCCCCGAACTCAATCGCCGATGACGGTACTTTCCTGTGCCAAGGAACATTCTCATACAACTTCCCTGGAACTGGTCTCGGTGCGTTTACCCTAGGGTATCTCATATGCGACGATGGACGCGCTGACTAGGGTTGAACAGATTTCATCTTAGGAGACGCGTTCCTCAGAAATGTTTACTCATTGTATGATTTCGGAGACTGGGCATCGGTCGGAACCACTCCTCCCTTCATGCAGATTCTGAGCGTACGTCCCATTCATCTGTTCTGACTTGCACTGGTAAGCTGACACGTATCATCTCAGACAACGGACATTGACCAGGCCAACGCCCAGTTCGACGCTCTGAACCAAGCTCGTATCCAGCAAGCCATCTCCATCTACGGTACCCCCACACCTTCTACATCTATCGCCACCGTCACCGCGACTGTCGCCTCCGGATCTGCCTCGCTCTCAACACCTGTGATCGTGGTCACGCCCACACCTTCATCCATCAACTCGGTGCTTGTCGTTACCAGCATCTCTACTGCTGCCACAGTCGTCCCATCCGCCTCAGCTCTCGCCTCACCGAATGCCGAGAACTTTGCCGTCTCCGGCAACCTCGCAGACGACAACTCCGAAGACATCCACAATCTTCAAGAGTTCCAATACATCATCGTCGGCCTCGTCGGCGGCGTCCTCATCCTTCTAATCATCCTGATCGTCATGGTCGCACAGATGATGAAGAAGGGTGGCGGAATGGTGATGGGAGGTGGAGGTGGAGGAAGAGTGTATAAGCCGTTGCATGACCCGACGAGTGCGCCACTGGACCACCCGCCGTTTGGCGAGCACAAGCCGTATGCTGGGTACTCGACGCCGTATGCGGATGAAAACTAGTTGGAGAAGGTCGGATACGTCTGACTTAGAAACAGGATAGATTCGTGCGCCTTGTGCTGTCGTTGTCGTTTTGCTTGATATGCCTTTTGCTATCATCCTTTACATCTACACTTGTATCTCGGACATTTCACTTGTTTTATAAACTTATTCAATGCATGCGTTGTTTTGCTGGTCTGATCTTCTCATCATGTCACGTCTGAACACTGAAGATGTTCAACACAATCACAAGAACTAGTCCCTCTGTTGTCCGCGGGACGCGACGAACTCATACGAAGTAAGTTCAGTACATGGTAGCGCATTGCTGAGTTCACGAGGCTAGCGCATTTTTGTCCTCTTTCTATATCTGCAAGTAGACAGCTGATGCGAAGAGGTGGTCCAACCTCAGCATCCTTCCACTACTGCGTTGCGCCTGAGTATGCAGAGAGGTACACGGTGCACCACGCCTTGACCGCTAGGATTGGGGACAACGCGTGCTTCTTGCCCATGATCAGGAGATACACACCACGAGTAGATGAAAATAAGCGTCGTAGTTGATTAGAAGACACCCAACGTTAGATTAAATAGGTTCTGGGGTGTATACAGAAAGAGCGGGACCGTCGAGCGAGGGTGCAGGACCTCTACTGACGAGACAATACACGAGTGGGCACAATTAAGAGATAAAAACCCACAGGCCTCTTAGTGAATGCAGGAGAATGATAGGTAACTGGACGTACCCCGAACAAGTATAAATTATCATCGTTTATCCCTCCCTAGCACGATACCATGATCTATGGCCGGATCGCATGTAGTAAGGTTTGGGAGGAGCCCCAGTACCCTTCCTGAGCCTCCAGCGTTTGACGTTCAGCGATAGCGAGGTCCAACCAGCTCACACGCCGAACTTGCCGAAGCCTTTAACTCAGCCTTCCGTTCGACCATATTCCGGCCAAAGCGTATTCTGTAATGTGCGAGCTTCTTCGCGTTGCGAGGTCGGGCCTTCTTCTGCGGGACTCGGCCGCGGCGAAGAAGTAGCAGACGAAGTCGAAGTCGCGTTCTGTGTGGCCTCCGATGACACTGTGGGCTCGGAAGTACCGGCTTTGTTTCTTCTCTTGCCACCTCTCTGCCTTTCTTTTTTTACCTTGCCCGGGTTATCAAGAGGAAGCTGCGACGTTTCAGATATTGTGGCAGTCATAGCCGACAAAATTGAGAGCAGGAGGAGTGGGATACATGGATAGTGTGATGCGAAAACACGGTCAGACAAGAATTATCGATGACCGTGGAACACAGAACGCGGACACAAAGCAGAAATCGCGGATTTCGCCACTAATAGATCGTACGAAGAGCAATGGTTTCGTGGACGGGCACGTCGAACATCGAGGTGGTGGTCAAGTCGAGGTGCCTCCAGTGTCTTGCCGTGTACTGTGCCGGTTGACCAGGACCCCATGTACCAGTAGCCGATTTGGAATAGATGATCGATTATCTACTTTTTGCTACTACGCCTTGTGGGTGGCAGTGTACTACGAACGAACGAAGGTGCCCGTGCTGCTGCCGCCTCCCTCTCAGTGTTGTCGCGCATCTCCTGAATGTCGTCACTGCCTGGAATCCCATACACCTCTCGATATCTATCTGTGTTCTCCCGCTTCACGCCCATTGCTGCACTGATATGAACATCGCAATCAAGAGTTGCGGATCGACCGAGGGCTCCAGACGGCCGGACTTGTCCAAACAGAGAGGATGTTCACAAGAAATGTGATAGAGCGCATTGTACTTCCATATGGTGCGTGGTCCTCTGGATTTGGTACGCGCACAGCTGAAACAGTGGATAGTCACGTTGGTGCATGGTGTTGCGTTCGAGAAGGTAGAGGCCGGCCCATACTTCATCTGTGTATAGTGGTATTTGCAGTTGGACAGAATGCGATGCTTTCCATCGTCTGTCATCTGTACAAAACAGCCTTCGAGTCCACAACATCCGCAAGGATCTAGGCCGTGCTCGAAGCGACAGGCGTAGGGGAGTGTGATTGTGATGTGCGAGAGATCAGGGAAGGAATGAGGGGGTCATTAGTGGAAGATGATCCGCCCAGAGACAGAGGTGTGCCTCCCCGAGGGTAGATCGACTCGGAGACGTTGCTATAAGACGAGAGGGAACCTGCAGATGACTATAAAAAGCGGAGTAGGTCAGATAGTAATCACCCACGCTGACATAGGGTGATATACGCACTTGTCGAGATATTCTTCCTGTTGCTTTCCCCTTCCCCTTCCCACAATTCTTACTCCCCTTACTCACCCGGATGGACTGCAGATTCCGGATGCTCCGCATGCCAATAGCTGCCCCGCATAAGTTGCACTCGGCCTGGAAAGCTCCATTACCTTTCGGGTGTACACGAATTGGTACACCATCGACGTCGATTGTCGTGGACATGGTGAAATATGAGGAAGACGGTCTGAAGAAGGGAGTTCGTGACTGCAGGGGAACGTTGTACGAGGTCGAAGAGCACAATCTCATTTGATCTGGCAGGACCCCTGGCACAAGTAACCGTTGGATTTCCTTTCTCAGACAGACGACATGATGTCTTCGCCAGCTCGAGTGGGCGTCCCCTGCTCCAAGTAGGCTCAAGTAGGCTCAAGTGGTTAAAACTCAAGTAACTTGTCGTTTTACTGATGAGGTGCGTTTAATCATCTGCTGGGTTCTCACCACCAGCGGATCCCCGACTCGAATGGACGATCCTCATCTCTCTAGATATGTCGCTTGCAGCCCCTACTACCCGAGTTGGGTCCCTCTCTAGGCTTCCGACAGAGATTTGGGAGAGGATCATCGACTTCTTCGCAGGCCTGCATTTATCGTATGGCTCCTACAACGACCGCTCCTCCCTACTCAGCTGCTCATTTGTCTGTAAAGCATGGTTGCAGAGAGCTCGCTTTCACTTATGTGACGTAGTGGTCCTCTCCTCTTCCCAAGACATGCTGTCCTTTGTCGCATTTCTGTCTTCCTCCCCTCAATTATGTGCTGTGGTGGAGCAGCTTTCACTCTACGGCTGCTCTAATGCTGGCAATCCTTCCGAAGACGACTCCTGGATTTCTTCCGCCCCGTTCTTGCTTCCCGCACTCCCACATCTCCGCACGTTGTTGTTCATCAACGTTGATCTTTCACGCCAACACACCATCCTTGACAAAGCGCTCGCAAAATTCAGGTTCACATCAACCATCGAGAAGGTCGTCTTCTCGCACTATCTCGATGTGTCGTTGATCGTCTTTTCCCGCTTGGCTCGCCTCGCACACGTGCTCCGAGCACAGGGTGTCTGGATCGCCATGTGTACGTTCAAGGCTGGTGTCGCAGAGACAGCCACCGTCCCCCGGAATATATGGCCCGTCAATTGGATGGTAAGACCTCCTTCGTGGGCAGAGCTCAGTCGCACCCCATGGGATCAGCGAATCCGGACTTCCTACCCAAACCTGTCGCAGGTGTGGATTCGCTTGGACAATGAGAACTTCGGCTCGGACGACTCGGAGTCATGCTTCACGCCGCATCATGAACATCTCTGGTCTCGTATGGGACAAAGGTTTTATCACCTCGTCTCTGCTCAGATACCACGTTCAATTTCTGTGAATGAGGATGTCACAGTAGAGATAGGTGGACATCTGATCCAGATCTCAAAATCGTCCGGTAAGCCTCGCATATCTTGCAAATTACTGCATCGTCTCATTCAATAAACTGTACTAGATAATCAACTCGAATTATTCCTGTCGGCGTCTCCTGAATTCGTTCAAGCTCATCCCTCGTCAAAGCTCGTAGCGACAATCGAAGCCGTCATCACCACATGGTCCAAGATCCTCTACCTGCTTCGGTCGTGTCATTTCGCGGATATCTACGCCGATCTTCAAGTCTTCGGCATTGCGTGGAACTGGGATGAGCATGATACGCTCCAAACATGGAAAGCGGTCGACGACGTCCTCTTCCAGCACTACCCCGCCCTCAGATTTATTGATGCCAAGCTTCCAACGTTCGATCCATACGGTCCACCTCACCACGCTCTCTTTTCCCATTATGGCTGTGTTGACAAGATCATATCCGCTTTGTTGCCGCAAACGTCGAACGGGACGCGGGTCCGTTTCAACAGGTATTGCCACAAACCAGGCTGCCGCCACAAGTCCGTTCAACATCTCGATGGCGCTTAAAGTAAGTACACTCCATTTTCTTCAAACGTGCTCTCTTGTCTTGACATCTGTACAGGGAGAGCGGTCGAGTCGGAACGGTTAGTTCCACTCCAAACTCATCGTGGAACGAGAGGTCGTTGATTGTTAGATTCCTTATTACCGGTCTTGGTCAGGACTCGAGAGTAACATGGGTATCGGTGCTTTTCATATCTTGTACACTATCCTCTTCTCCTGTGCTATCCTCTGTCGCCGCCGTCACGTTATCTACCCATTACCGCGTCCGTTATTTAATTTCATTTCACGTCCTCACACATCTTACAGCCATCTCTTGGCAATGCTACACAATTTGAACCGTAACTATGTCCAACTCCACGTATTTCCACAGCGCTCTATGCCCAAGAACATATTCCTGTCGCCCTTTACTCACATTCGTTCGAGTGATGATCCCGCAGCGTGATGCTCCCTGGGTCCCCTTAACGATAACTTGCCTAACAGCTCCCATGCAAACTGATCTATCCCCCCCTCCCCCCCCCCTTCCATTCCTCTCGACAGATCCCTTTCCACGTCAGCCCCATCAAATCAACCACCGCCCTCGGCTTCCCCGACCGCGTGTGCTTGTCCAACAAAACAACTACCAACCGGTTTGCGCCCTCGAACGCCCGCAAGACCCGGTCCCAGTGCGGCCAGTCCACCAAGTCGAGCATGTTCTCCCTGGCGCCGAGGTCTTCTCTTCTAAATAGTCGCAGGGCCACGAGAGCCCGAGGGTGACGACTGTCAGCGTGGACGGGGCAGACGCAACAGCGACCCTGTGGATGTTTTCCACCTCGCTGTCATCCTTACCCGCATTGGAGATTCGTGCAAAGACCTCCAAAACCATTCCGTCTTCGCTCACTGGCGTGCCACTAACCCGGACTTGCATATATCAGAGCCAGCATTCAAGAAAGTCCTGAATATCATGATGTTGTCAATGCCCAACGACGATGTGAAGCCCTTGCTGTGGACGAAGACCCTCAGTCAAAGATGACGCCTCCAGCGGTGGAAGTGCCAACGGACAAGAAGATTGAGCGCTCCGCTCCCTAAGACAGACCGTCAGCAGGTTACAGGTGAGCCTGAGACGAGATTCGGTCTGGCGCAATGAAGCACTTACACCAGTGCCATAAATATTGCCCGCAGGTCGATTGTCAACTCGAATCGTCGCCAGATGTTGAGCTTTGATCTTCACGACGTCCGGGGGGAGTGAAACCCCCGTATTATGAGAGACGCACAGTTCGATATATATTTCCCGTAGACACATAACCCCCGAGCGAAATTACGAAATATCACCCCAAATTCCACTTTACAAGATGATGCCAATGATGCCCAACAGGCCACCAAGAAGCCCGCCGAGTCCAAGAATATTGATAGAAATGACGAGGCGGAGGGAGACGAAGATGCCCAAACTGACGGTCGGGATACTAGCCATGATCAGAGCATTAGCTGGGATCTGACCTCCGTTGTTACATCGTGAACTTACCCGGCACCGATGAGGCTCCCAATGCCCGGGGAGAAGACTTCCAACGCAGAGACGAACGCTCCGAGGAACACGTCCACTCGAGCACCGAGGACAAGATCGAGGATGGAGAATTTATTGATGATGGCGATGAGAGTCTAAAGACGGGGGATATCATCAGCGGATTCACAGAAGAAACTTGCAAATTATTACATACCACGATGATGTTGATAGACACAGAGATGGTAGCGTGGACGTCAGCCTGTGCGAGGGTCGCCGTCTTGACGTTGGCGGTGACGCCGTTAAAAGTAGACTCCAGCTGAGAAAGCATCGAGTTCGCATTCGCTATCATGCAGTGAGCAGCGTTCATAATCTAGTCTGAACGAGGGTACACACTGGTCTCCGGTTGAATGTTCAACATGTTCGTCAAGGTCGATTCAAGCCCTTGAACGAGGCTCAGGACACTGGTAGCGTCGGTAGCATCAGCGGCCCTGGCTTCAATAGCCACGGAAGGCGAAACGGGGGTTCCGACCGCGAAAGAGGCAATGCTGAACATTCCGAAGACGGGGAGGATGAACTGGCTGAACAACATTGCGAAAGTGCTTGGACAAATTTGGAGGTGTGTGTGGAGGCGCTTTCAAGGATGTCGAGAGCGTTGGTCTGTTTTACGTGCTGAAACCATCTTCCTTTATACCTGCGACCATTCAGCGAAAATCCCAATACGCAGTTCGGCAACACCAGGAATCCACTAGTAATGTGTTTGTCCAGCATCATACACGTTGGACGTCTTAGTCGTCGGGTGCAATCGTGACTGTATACTGGCGTGAGTTTTGTGGCATCGAATACCCTTGTGGCAACAGACCAACTCACCGAGTCATGCATTCATACAGTAGAGGTGCGGTGATACTTCGAATTCACGTCCGCTCTTGCGCCTTAGTACTCTAGGCCCTTGACAAATGTGTCAATCCTCGGTCACAATCCGCACAAATTCTCGGTACTCACGATCTCGGCCATACTCCTCTGAAAAATAGGCTTCATAAATCAAGCAGGAAGTCGTCGTCGTCGACAGCCCGAGGAGGTTTTGTGGACATTGGATCCCAAGGCGACCTCGTTTTGGCCGCTCATGACCCGTGCAACACGAGGAGAGGTCGCCGCCGGGAAGTGTCCGCCATGTCGATGAGGGTGAACGACGTATTTTCTGTAACGGTTCAGCTGCTAGACCGTACTTCTGGAGAAACATCTTCAGTATCTTCAGTCAACTACAAATTTTGACGATGATGAGCTGTCACCTGAATTGATTTGGTTTCCTTGCTTTAACCCGCGTCCCTCCAGATTCTGTGACATTTGTAGTACATTTCTACACGGTGAACGATACTGGACCCATAGTGGAATGGTTGTATGGCCACGACCTCTAGAATAAGTCGCGATGACGGCGAGAACGAAGTAAATACGGTCACATGTATTTTGGGCGCTTATGATCATCACAATCGCTTTTACTGACATTGATGGTCCAACGTCCAGCCCAAGAATGAAAGTTACTTGGATAGCAAGTACCCACAGATTACCGACTACTCGTACCCAAATGCTGACACCCGTTCTGTTTTTAGGTGAACCACTGGGTCTCCGAACTTGAAGTTCGTATTGGTTTTTGACAGCAACTGACATGGGTCACGGACTGGTGCTTAATATTTCTCGATGAATCGAATCCATCTCGTCGCCGTGGCCATATGTCCAAGTTCTGTCCGCACAACGCACGCTGGTCCTCAACACATTAGCGGCCTCCGAGGGACCGCATCTTGAGCCTCGAACCTGTTCACAAAGTCGTCGCCCTCGGAGGCCTCTCACCCTCTTGTCAGGTGGTACGAGCACACCATCGCGTCCTGTTGATTGGTCACGATCTAGGAGATTGCGAGGAGGAGGATCCACTTGGACATGTCAAGTTCTACACCCCCAACGCGGTGGTAAGACATTGGAACTCTTATTTCTGATTCGGCTCTGCACGGCCAACAATCTGGATCAAGGCTGGCTTTGCTAACAAGACATTTTTATTGCCACTTATACGATCCTTGACTCACAGCAGCAAGGAAAACCTTTGTTCTAGACACCCTGCCGACAGTTCTTTCTTCCGAGTCTATTCACACCTGCATCCTATGGATGCCAAGCCAGGCCGAACGTACACGCCTGAGCCTCACGTCTGCTCAAGGCATGCTGCAGTCCGATCTCCCAGCCAACAACGCTGCGTTCGTTATCTCCGTGTTCGTATTGTTAACGTAGGTGGCCTTGAAAAAGCCGCTCTCGTCCCCCTTCTCCATGTATGCCGGACTGGCGCTCCTACCCCGAATTGAAATATTTTCAAAAGCAATCTCACGTCTCCTCGGTGTACAGATGCAGACATGATGGCACACCCCTGCCGTCTGCCTCGATGCTTTCTGCAACCGCATATTGAAAACATGCACTGCGTTGCGGCGATTAGTTGCGTTTGCATAACGATACTTATGCGGGTCGACATTCACCACACATTTTTGGGAGGTCCGATGACATCCGACCCCATTGTGACCCTAGTGACCCTTCTGTGACTTGCTATGATCACCTCGCCTACACGACAGTCATCCCAGCGGTAAATGGAGAAGAAAAGTGATAAACTCAAGTGTCACGTAGTATCATGTGGCGGTCTGAAATTGTAGATGCCAGGGCTGAGCTAGTGATGCCGCCAGATGCCATTCCAATCTCCGAACGTTGTTTCTGAGTAAATCTCACGCAGTCCAGACTCAGTTGATTTGTATTCGGAGCGCCGGCACATCTACAAGTGGCTCTGCTCCGAGAAGTTGATGAGAACGCATGTTTGCGACGGATGATCGCATACGCACGCCAGGAGGCGACATACCACCGAACGACTGCGCAAAAGTGAGAAACCGACAGCTTAGGGATCTGTCTAGAATTCAAGTGATGGCAGGAAGTCGACAAAACACAACGCCGTCTCACGGTCACTCCCTGGTAAAAGCATGAATGAGTGACCCTGTTTGCCGACACAGAGATTCTGACTTACCAGGATCTCTCATCGCGTCTTCATCCCCAATCCGGGTCTTGAACTTCGGATAATCCCCCGATTCGATGCGCTCCCTCAGGGCAACCTTGTTGCACCGCGCATACAGACGAGTATGGGTCATGGCCACGTGCACGCCGTATTCGAGCTTCCAGTGCAGCATCCGGTGAAGTAAAGCGTTTTTCAGGATGATGCTGTCTGGATCCTCCACCCGATCAGAGTGAGGTAAGTGGTAGCTTGGTATGAACTCGAATGTGAAGACTTTGCCGAATGACTGCGTAGAATGAGATGGTCAGATGTTTACTCTAATGGACTGTCACAAAGTCGTGGCATACCGTCACCAAGACCAACCTACGGGGATCATCTCCCCAATTGATATCCAAGATCGGTTCTTCGAAGTGCAGACGCTGCACGATCTCGTCTGCGGTCGCAACACCTCTCGAGACACGTCCGAAATCCGGGTATACGTTCAGAAGGCCTAGCCCTGACACACAAGCTAAGTGCCGTCCGTCAGAAGATATCCTCGCTGAAAGAGCATTAGAACGTCTGGTAAGCGATCTGGTTCACCCACATAGAGCCAATCAACCGACGTACCAGAGACGAAGAACGATGATGGTAACCTCGCCACGCCATGAACAACCAAAGCTTGATTCGCAGCGTTCACAGCTTCAGCTTTCGGAGGCACGATCTGCAACCGTTCCATCGCGACCCGTCCAGGCATGCTGATAGATTCCACGTGCGTACCCGTTCTCCAGTTGCGTTTCCAGTGCTCATGAGCCGGTGGGTCAGGCGTCACGATCTGCAGCGCCACCTGCTTCAGGATATCCGGCGAGTCCTTCTCGTTCATGAACGCCGCCGCCAAATTCCCCTTCATCAGCTCCGATACGTCGATCACCACCAGCACGCAATCAAAACACCACACGATATGCGACTTTGAGATATTGACGTCCGTCATCGCAGGATGAACCGGGAGGCTGAACGGAAGTGTCGAGCGCAAGCCGAGCTCGCGCACGTCGGCGAGTTTGATTGTGCGCAGCTGCGTGCCGAGGGCAATGTCGTAGCAGTAGAGCGAGTAAGGCTCGTCGTTTCTGACGAGGAGCACCAGGGGAAAACAGAGTCGGTAGACGCGGAAGATCAATTTTCCGCCGAAGGGGATCTTGGGCTGTATGCATGCGTGAGGCGTGTATTGGCCTCTGAGTGAACCGTCTTCTGAAGAGCGCGACACGCGAGCAAGTTGCGAATGGCTGGGTGCCATTGTCGGTGACGGCACGGGTGTGCGAACCGGCACACCTTCTACCTCGTGNATTTGGTCATCCNAAGCAGTCGCTGACCGTCTCCAGATTTCAAGTGACGGAGGATTCCAAGTACANATCATGAGAAACTCTGCAGAGATAAGAGGATCGTATAGCGGTCCCTAGTTGTGTTTATCAATCATACTGCAAATATAACACTCAANCACGTACCTCCGTATGAATAGAAAACAATTCTCTATAATCTTCCATAGCATATACAGTTAGTCTTCCCGTACGTTGTGCGATNATGATAGTCTTCTCNGTATCGTCGACCCGGAAGGACTGTCCAGNACCATTTCCGGGGATGTGGACGTCACATATGCTCTCGGTAACTGTTCCCCGTCCAGACCAGTTCCGTTGCAAAGTCAACTGTNGTATATCTAGTACACGNAGATTGACGATCATCGAGATAGCTTCAGCAGATAGTATGAAGCCGNNGACGTACACAGTTTCTTCCAACTCCTCTNCGCCCCAATCCAATCACCTTTAACACCATCCTCAGACGATCCGACATCTTGCAACGAAGTTCCTAGAGACACAAAGCGATGAGTGACAGATAGCTGGTGGTACACCACGTCCTCGTGGGACACGAGGAACTGAGAGGTGTGGCGAGCGAGTAGATAAAGGTTACAGATATCTTGGATTGGTAGGAATGATATGATATACAATGAGATGTCTGCAGATAGATACGAGAACATACTGGATGGCTGCAACGCGAACGTCTAATCGTACAAGTTGAAGAGCCTGTCTCGAAGGCGGGCGCTTGTATTACTGGNCCGGATGTCCGGCTCGTCTACACTTTCCCGGCGCACCTTCAGGATGCTCAAGCAAGTCTTCATCGTCTTAAAGACACTCTGACCCCTCCACATCTCGTTTGANAATTAGGAACAACCGCAANGNTAGNGTCATGCAACATTGACTTCCTCCTCAACTANATGTGGACCCATAACGTACGCCACCCNTGTGAATTGACTACTACTTGTTACTCCATGATTATGGTTTCTTGATGCTAGGGCAGAGANAGGTGTCTTATCACATAATGTGAGTAGTAGCTCGTATCGTGGTTGTTTTCAAGGTGCCAGCAGANGTNGAAATAACGTTAGGTTGAGACGCATATGTTATGATTGGTGTGCGCATGACTTACATTTCGCCTGCGGTACACGTACGCGCTGGNGACGCCCCCAGAAATTATATTCCCAGGAGAAATACGAAATTTCGTCGCTGTGGCTTCGTCGGCATTCCCTCCATAGGTGGTAAGAAGAGAATGAATTGACGGAAATCTTCGGGAGAGAGGGTGTATCCGCTAAGGACGANATATTAGCTCATTTTCACTGGCAGTNAAAGACGATATGGAGGTCGAGTTACTGTGAATGTGGCCAGGATATGAGCAGGAGAGGAACGCNACAGTCGAACCGTCTGCNAGTCTCACCGTCGATTGGAGTGTCACGTTTTANCGCTTGTTCTTCTATTTNATGTTGCTCTTGTCTTTATGATGGTTCCAGTGGGGTTCCAGGGATCCTAGCTTGCGACGTTTTGAGCCTCCATCTACAAGTGATGATCTTTACGTTCCACGTTCCATCCANAAAANGCTCGTATCAAGCTGTAGACATTCCTCANATGTCGGCAGANAAGTTAGAAAGGNACCAAAGACGAACAGAAGGAAATGAGAACTTAATGATAATAATTCAGCTNATCAGGAAATACCAAGCTGTGGTATTNTAATATCTGCAGTGGGGNGCAGCAACCTGATGTCAGCGATANATGTTTTGCCANTGATGGAGCTGATCGTGAACATCCACCCAGCGACGTTAGAGCAAGGTGANGANTATAAATGCGTTTCCAGTCGTTTCAGATTTCAAGGACAAAAGTGATCAATATGAGCATACATTGGTATCATTACATTCAACGCATGCCTCTTTGACGTAGAGGACATACGCTTGATCGTGAATAAGTGCAGCCACGGCCGTATTTGCCCATCTCACTGGCTGAGAATGGTACGAACAAAGGACTCATAGTTGACGTTCCCATCCCTGCATAGCGCGTCAGAGCAGAGCGAGAGAGAAGGGAGGAAAGAGTACTCACGCGCCAACCTGGACACCCTTCAGCAGCTCGTCCACCTCATCGTCCGACATCTTCTCTCCCAGTTGCGTCAGGACATATCGCAACTCTCCAGCTCCTATGAACCCATTTCCTTCTTTGTCAAATACTTGGAATCCTCGGATGAATTCCTCTACAGAACCATGATCAATCAGACGTGTTGGGAGAGACAACATTAGGTGAAAGGAGGTGGGCTTACCGGGAGTACCAGCAGGTTTAAATCCGTCTGGACGATTAAGGATGGTCAAAAATGCCTTGTAGTCCACTGTCACGCCACGCCTTCAGCAAAATCCTATCAGTCTACGGAAAAGCGAACGCACCATCTCTAGGTGCCGATGAGATGATCTCCGCCACCTCCGCCTGCGTTGGGTTTTGTCCCAACGCCCTCAGCAAGTCTCCCAGAACCTCGCGAGGTACAGCACCCGTTCCCTTCTTGTCAAAAAGCGCGAACGCCTCCTTGTACTCTGTGGCGAGAGTTCAAATATTCAGGTTTTCAGCATAACGACCAACGACGCGCGTGTCGCACCTGCGTTATCACTCTGCAATCGTCGTTTTTAAGAATTATTCAGAAACAAACATGATAAAACTCACCATTGTCGTCGTAAGGTAGAGAGAGAGGCGTGTATAGATGGATGAGAGAGGAGACCAAGTTTATGATGTCTTTACGCGCTCATTCGGACAGAGGCGCCACCGCGAGTGTGCAAGCTCGAAAAGGTAATTCGTACTTGTTCAACGAGGGGCTCATCATTTCTCCCTCGTCACAAAGGACAAGCATAAAACAAAATCTACAATAAGACACAAAGCTCGGAAAAGATACTTCCGAGACAGCTCAGCATGTACAAACTAGTGACTACGATGCAGTCTTGATACTGTTCAAACGCACAACCAGCGGTAGCAACGACACGTTCTCACTCGACGCGTAGAATTGCACGCAGTCTAAGTGCACTTTGAACCTACACCAGTATCCTCATAAGCAAGAAATTCCAAAAACAACATGTGAAAAAGGTCACTCACCAATGGTTGAAGTTCGTCTCGAACTTGCTCAAGAAGTCCCACCGCTTCGCCATCGCCTGATCCCCTTCAGGCGTCTCGGAAGCCGCTAGAGCCTGGTTGGCGGATTTCGTGAAGGACGCAGTGTACAACGCGAATGTAGAGCACGTCACAATCAACCTAGAGTACGCCTTCATAATACCAAACACACGTCAGTCGACACGTCCCCAAAGCAAAGCCAATCGGAAAGATGCGTACCCTCAAAAGCTTAGAACTCGTCAACATACACTCCTTCAAACACGTATCCAAAAAATCCACATGATCCCGCAAAAGCTGATCCACAGTCTCCACTTTTCCTGCCTCCAGTCTCCCCTCCAGCTTGCGCCAATTCGGTTCAAGGACCTCAAACGTCGCGAATGCCAGGATCTGCTGCACGAACGCGAGCATCCTTGCCCTCAACAAAAATACACGCTTCCGCCAGTTCTGGAAGTCCATGTGCCAGTCTTTCTCTTTGTCAGTGAGGTCTGGGGTGGTGGAGATGGGTGTAGCGGGCGGGTATGGCGTGGACGGTGTGGTGCTACGGGACGTCCCAGATGTGGACGCGGGTATGGGTGCTTGACGCGTCGGACGTCGCCAGGTCGGTGTCTTGTGTTCTATCCACATGGATGAAAGTGATTGTTCAACGTGCTTCAGGTGTAGAAGGAAACGGAAGATAAGCTGGTATCGGAGGATTGTCTTGCGAGAGATGACGAGTGAGAGCGGGAACTTCACGCTGTAGTCTAGAGTCAAGGCGTCGATGGCTGAAACAACAAGACGCGTTAACGATGATGCAACCTGATGGCTTGCCAGATGCACACACCTAGCATTTGCTTTTCATCCTCGCCCTTTTTCTTGCCATGTGACGCGTGTCCATGAGAATGTGCATTCCCTTCTGCCCCCTCACCCTCTTCCCCACCGATCACACCACTGACGCTGACGACCTTCAACAACCATTCATATAATCCACTAGACGCAATGGTTACTTTGACGTCCTCCCGGAACATGGCGTCCTCGCCTTGAGCGTCCGTGTTCAGCGCAAGGTCCAACAGACTCTGCAGCTTCACCAGAGACGCAGACCTCGCAGATTTTCGGAGCTCGTTGTGAGATAGGTCGAGTAAATGGGTGAGGAAGGAGGATTGCGATAGGAAGAAGTATCGCTTGAGGGAGCGAAGTCGGGGAATGAGCTGTTGATCTCGTAGGAGCAGACTCAAGAGTGTTCGGTTCGCATGGGTGTACGCGTCTTCGATCGCTTTATAGAACCTATTTGATATCATCAGTTTTGAAATCATTGAATGTAGAGATGATGACTTACTTCTCCTCGTCCATGAACAATTCTTCATCCTCCGCATGACCAGGATCCCGGCTGATCTCTATCCCACATTCTCGTATCACGTTCAGATATTTGCCAGCCAGTAGGATCTTGTGCTTCCAGCGTTCAAGAACAGGGGGAACACACGCGCCTCCAGGTAGTCGACCACCTTCCGTGCGAGGGGCCGGAATACCAGCTTGATGTCGCTTGGACGAGCCTCCCATAGTTGACCCATCCCTGAGCTAGATGAACAATTCAGTAGAGGCAGGACGGCGTAAAGGAGGTTATGACTGACAGTATACCGCCGTTCCCAATACTCGTCTGTATAATCCATCTCCAGCGTTCCACGGTCAATAAACTTGCTCTCTTTCACACACAACTCCTCATACGGATCGAGAAGTCGCCCCGTCTGTATCCAGAGCCGCACCATCTCCACATACGGCTTTCCCGCTGACCTCAACAGCGACGCGTAAACATCACTTGCCGATGGATCTCCGGACATGATCTGCATGCGTTCGTAGATGACGGCGAGGACCTCACCACCTTTGACCGCAATCCCGCTGGATTCGTTGACATTTTTGTCGATTTCGTTCAGGACCGCTTTGAGCTTAGCACCACCCAGTCCGAGGGCCTCGTTCCGTGCCTCTTCTTCTGCATCGGAGGTGCTGGGAGACTGAGAGGACGAAGCAGAACCGGAAGGATCGTCCGCGGTAGCCAACTCAGTGGTAAGAAGATATAACACTGAAAGCGTGTGAAGGGTTGGATGGACGTAGAACCATAGCTTTTGCAGAGTGAATTGAGCTGACGTGTTGAAGGCGTGTTCTAGTTGTGCAAGGAGGGTCTGATAATCCTAATGACCGTTGTTTGAGTGACCCACGGTGCGGTACTCAAATAGGGTAGAGAAAACGCGTACCTTCAACATCTCTCGCATGGCAGCGCACAATGCATGATTGACCAAGCCGAAATCCAGATGACTTCGCAGCTCGATGAAAGACGTGATGGCGGTATAGTACGTCGCAAGTGGTAATATCCTCTCCACCAAGTCCCGGAGAGAGGGATCTGCGTGCATGTTACAGCAAGTATTCCGTTTCTGATATGATCTACACACCTAGCGACGGGGCAATCACTAAGCGCACACCTTGCAGTGGGTCTTCATCTTCCGGAGAATAGTCAGACGGGTATGTGATATAAGTTCCCGGTATCCCCTGGAAGAGACATGAGAATCATCAGCATGAATGATCCATGAAACGAGACGCACCATCAGAACATACAACAGATCCTCTAGTATCAAGGCTTCTTGGATGTCGATTGGTACGCGATCCAGACTGTCCGCTCTTGCCTTCCCTTTTCCATTGATGCTGGGACTAATAGACACGCGAGAATTGAGAGGGGCCCGGACGAAGGATGATTCTCCGATGAACGAAGGCTCGTCCCTCTCCCTTGCTAGAACGGACAGCCAACATCGACGGTCAGGACGCGTTTATCTGGACCAAAACGCCACGCACCTTTCCCCTTGCTCACTCGTGAGCCAGAATTGCCTCGGCCAAGATCGTCGTCCACGCCATCCTCCATATATGTGCGCTGTTTTCTAACGGACGCGATTGTGCCGGTAACCTAATGAACGGTGAGAATTGGATGGAAACGGAGCTCGTTCAGCTAACTTGCTTTCATGTATTCTCGAGCAGAAAGACCCAAGTTCTTCTTCCGCCCTCCGGCTCGTGTGTGAGGTGTATATGGGTCCATGATGGTCTATGTTTCGAATACAGTGGAAGGAGGAGAACAGAGCTTGCCGAGACAAATCGATGATAATAATACAGCTTAGAGAAGCTGTATTATTATTATTTAATTACTGAGGATCTGTTCTAACTTCTCTTGACCAAATACAAGGGATGCGAATTTCAACAGCTTCAAACGAGTTCTTTCCCGGATGGTACGTTGAACACAACAGTCATTCGTTGTACATGGAGACTCAAAAATGTGCAGAACTGGGATACTCATCGCGTTAGGGTTGCGGCAACACTAGCGCCGTCCTCGTCTCCCCTCCTGAGGCTCGTCGTTGCTGCACTCACCATCTTACCACGTCCTCTTGACAGTACATCGACGTCTCCTTTCTTCGCAAGTGAAAATGAGAGGAAGATACGTGGTCCTCAGCGGATACAGCGTCTCTCCCGAAGATTTCCGCCAATTCATTCTCTCGCTACCACCTATAGGCTATGAACGGAATGGCCCCGTGAAGTACAGCGACCAAGTTGGGCATTTCGCCAGGGCATATAATTTCTGGGGGCGTCGCCAGCAGGTACCGGTACCGGCGGTGAAGTGTGAGTCGTGTGCACACCGCTCTGTACGATGTGCCGCTGAACGATTTTTATACTTACTTCGATGATGAGTCGCAGTTTGTGACTTGGGGATCACACGAGGTCAACAGATTCATAATGAAGTTGTTCTTCCCTGTGCGCCACGTCCCGTACGAAGGGGAGCATCAGCTGGCCATGGACAGGACGAACGAGGCCAACAGACTGTTGTTCGAGGAGAGTGAGTTAGACAGGGCGAAACCGTTTGCGTTGGTGCAGCTGGTTGAAATGGGCGGAGGGAAGCTGGACGTGAGTAAGCTGGAGTTCGGGTGCATGAAGGACTCGATGCGTCTGGGAAAGTACAAGGCTCCCGTGGCCATGTTCAAATGTTCCACACATTCTAGAGACAGCGGTACGTAGGAGAATAGTAAACTAGTAATATTCATGTTCGTTCAGGTTCGTTCAAGCTTCGTGAGGAGATGCAATCAAATTATTCGCCCCATTTCTTGTTCCGCCCATCGGTTGGTGGGTACATGTGTGGTGTACACGGGTCCATGATGATTTAGGTGCATTGGATCCAGTAATTGGAAAGGTGGATGCAAGTTGTTGCCGATACAGCCTTCATTCAATGAATGCTCGGATATTTATTTATTTACGACAGCCTAGTAAGTTAATAAGCTGCACTATTATTGAAATACCATCCCGATCGAAATTTCACCGGCGGCAATTCGAGTGTCTGTTCCTCTTTCCACCAGTTATGAGGGACGCGAATGTCTACAGCTTCAGACGGGCTTTGCCCCGGATGGTACGTCGAACATACAAATCATTTCTAACACAAACACTCAACAGAACGCAGAGCTGGGATCCCCGAAACCTGTACAATTTGTGGCGAAGATCACTCGGTCCGCTGGCCAGGGATGCTCAATGGAAGGACTCGTCCCTCACCGTTTTCCAGCAGCGTTGGATAGCAAAGCGTCTCGTACGGGGCTACCACGGTGACTACATCAACGAGAAGATCTTCAAACGGTGGTATTTGCCTGCCACGCTACCCGACGTCCGACCACGCGCGGGAAGAACTCGCGCACTCGAGTCTATGTTATTGGGAAAATGGGCGAAGAAGGACTCTATGGTGGACTCTGTGACTAAGAAGGTGGAAGAGGAGGATGGAANAAAAAGTCTTGCGCCTGTCGGAAGTCTGATGTTCACGGAGATTGAGCGAAGGATTGACGTGGTCATCTTCCGCGCGTGTATGGCCCACAGCGTATACGAGGCTCGCAGAATGGTCGTACATGGTAACGTCCTGCTGAATGGAAAGAAGGTACGTGTTGTCTTTGTTTCTGACGCGTCGCGTGCTCACCACTGCCTATTACAGCACACGGACTCCAATACCCGACTAGCGCCAGGAGACATGGTTACGATAGACCCTCAAGCTATTCGTTTCCTTCAACTCCAGCAGACGTCGAATGAGTCTTTGTCGGAAGAGTCTTCAACGTCGCCCGTGGAAGCACCGGAGGAGTCATTGGAGGAATCGTCAGCAGAGGCATCAGCAGAGGCGTCAGAGGAGGAGACATCAGGAAATGAGACACCGGCGGAGAGGGTATCGCCCAAACCCAAGCCCAAGTCCAAGAAGAAATTGACCACTCCCTTCCATCCCCCACCTTACTCCGCGCCGTTTATGTTCATCCCTGCCTACCTAGAAGTCTCCTTCTCCGCCTGTTCCGCCATCTACCTGCGACATCCGACCGCTCGTCCGGGCTACTCAGAGATCCCGACCCCATACGACGCAGACGGCGAGGTCATTCGTTTGGCATGGGAGTGGTACTCTAGGACGCGTCCACGAATTCGTAGCAAAAGTCAGTTGGCGAGGTCACCTGAGAATAGACAGTAGACATTCTGCCAGTGCATATCTTATATCATCTATTTCCACTCGTGGGTCCTCTAATCATAATGGAAACCTATGTCATTGTGCCTCTCTTCCTAGGGCTGACGGAAGGCCGTGCTTATTTTCCTCGGACGTCGCGATCGGCCAATCATTGTTGCTTGTCAATGCTCAACATCTGACGACAATTCAGTCGCAAGCAATGGCTGCACATATCATGTCAAAGTGCTTGACTCCCCCAGATTGGCTTTCACTCACCTCAGGCACCTGTAACGCGCTGATGGTCTGTCTTAGGGAGGAGAGAGCTCCACCTTCTTGTCCGTTGGCACTTCCACCGCTGGAGGAGTGATCTTTGACTGAGCGGCTTTCGTCCACAGCAAGGGCTTCACGTCGTCGTTCGGCATTGACAACATGTTTAGGACTTTCAATGCAGGCTCGGATATATGCAAGTCTGGGTTACTGGTACGCCAGTGGGCGAAGACGGAGTGGTTTTGGAGGCTTTTGCACGAGTCTCCGATGCGGATGAGGATGACAGCGAGGTGGAAGACATCCACAGGGTCGCTGATGTCAAATGCCCTTGGGCCATGCTGGACGACGTATATGTTCTTTGCCATACGAATGAATCAGCCGCCAGGTTAAGTCAGAGGTGAGACATGACATACCTTAGACTTCCTGGAAGCGAAAACGCTGAACACGACCCCGATTTTACCTCTGGTCATCAAGCCGTAGACGGGCTCTTCCCAGATATCGAGCTCGGTCAAGAAGCGCACGACAGAGACACAGTTCATGTAACAATGCCCGAATTCTGGATCCAATCGTTTTCCGTCCGCCAAATCCTCGACCCACGGCTCCTTGTGCTCCACGATGAGTCGTGGAATCAACAAGTCGTTGGGTCTCAGCGGGCTACACCCCATGTACGGGTGCGGTGTGTACCCTAATATCGAGTCAATGGCATTCTTCGCAGCTGCAGCCTGAGTAGGATTCTTACCTGATGCGGTTGTCGATCCTATCTTCAAAATTGGAGCTGCCTCACTATGCACGACTTTAGCTGAAGGCCCGATGATGACAACGACCAAGACGCCTCCGTCGCCGGTCACGACTTTGTAACCGGCCGTTTGGCACGGCGTCGATGACGATGGTGAGCGGCTTGGAGGTAATGTCTTTGACGGAGGCTGAAAGAGAGGAGAGGGGTTCATTCCTGTCGACGCGCCGAGGGAAGTAACGTAGCCATTGTTGCAGGGCGAGACCGTGGTAATGATCGGCGCGAATCCAGAGAGCTTCGCAAATTGGATTGACTACAGGAGCGATTCTGAACGTTCAGAGTTGACAAGTGGCAGAAGGTCGTCGACTCACCAGCTTGACCTACTGCAGACGAATCACCAGGGATGAGGATAGGCTGATCGACATACTTGCCGCGTCCGTCCGCTTTCCATGGCGGAACCAGCATCACACTTTGAGTGAGGTTGGACGAGTAGAGCGCGACAGCAGCTGTTGTGACACCAACGCAGATGCTCGCAGGCTCTCAGGCAAGGCGACAACGTTCGGCTCGACCGCCCATCGGCTTTGAGCGGCTTTCAGCTAGAGGGCTTGCTGAGTGGATGGGATACTAGTTACTGTGGTAGACATGGCGAGTTCACTATGTATCTCGNGGGGCTGTATCGCAGAGGACGAGGACGAGGATGTATCAGGTCACTGGCACAAGAGACCTAGATTATGGGTGCAAACTGTCAGTTGGTGGTAGGAGTTAGCTGCCATTCACACTATGATGGCGCACACACCCGAGAAAACCGAGAAATGTGCTGCACTTAGGTTCTGAGTCAGCGATTCCTCCTATCCGCGCATCTGTTATTCGCTCACATCGTCGTTGTCCGTGGCGTGACGGTCGGACCCGGCCAGAGAGAATCTCTCCAACAATAAGTCTGCCCAGGGAACGACAGAAGAAGGTATCGGTAAGCTGGAGTATCATTGCAGCACGGAGAACGAGAGAAGAGGGTCTTGGTAAGCTTGCAAGCATAAAGAAAAGAAAGACAACTTGAACAATAATAGAACTCACAGCATGGACGGCAGCGACGTTTTCATTGACATGTAGTTCTAGGCGGAGGACTGTCCGCGTACGCCTCCGAACATACGAAAGCCTTCGACATCATCCACCTTCGTACTCGAGATAAACATTCCATTTTGAAGGAGAGTTTTGGATGTAAGCGACGGTCGCGGTTTGTGAGCTAGAGTAACCGGCAACAGCCGCTGTTCTCCTTCCTGACGTCCAGCAGAACTGCTGGCCTTGATTTTTTAAACCCATCCCCTTCCATTTTCGTCATAACCTCAACTACACACCAAGCATATTACAACACTGAGTTTTCGAATACCTGATCGCGACTTGTCGTAAATGCCCTCCGATTTTGACCCATCCCGTGTCCCAAGAAAAGTCGACCCTCCCGCCTTGACCTACACCGGTGGCTATCGTAAGTCCATGTACTTTCGTGTCCATCATGCCTCACGTCATTTGCGTCCAGACAATGCTCCTGACGACCTAAACGTGGTTACCGCCAGTTCTAAGCTCTCATGCTCAGAGGACTTCGGTCAACGAATCACCAAGCTGGGGCTTCCGAGTATCCGGTGGGCGGCCAGAATCGGGTATGGAGCCGACAGGAAAAAGGGCGGGTCGGCTGTGTATGGTGGACGGGTGCGGTCGTCGTCGTTGTTCACCACACTCTCAAAGCCCCTCCGTACCCAGCAGCGCATCGAGCTTTATCAGCTTGGCAGATCACCGACATCGTCGGCGACCCAACTTCCAGAATCACTGGTCGGTGGCAATACTTCAAGCTTCACATACGCAGGTAATACGGTTGGGCTGGTGTTACACACTGACATAACCACCGAAAATCCCGATCAAGTTTCAACATCCTGATCAGCTCTAGCGCTGGGATACTTCGGGATAGTCTCCTTGCTGACCGCGGAAGACAATCGTTCAACTTCCGTACTACTACTAGAGGAGGGGGATATTCCAGCACGCCCTTCGATAGGAGGGGGATAGTCTCCTTGGCTGACCTCGGTGCGGAAGATAATCGTTCCGTACTAGAACAGGGGGATATTTATACCGCAGGTTCTTGTCTTTTTATTCTTGTTCACCAACTTTGCGGGGGAGCCCAACTTTGCCTGTGGTCGCTGCATCCAACAATCGTGTCCTCTACACATCGTATCGCACTTGCCATTCACGTTCAACACCAGGCGCTCCTTTAGTGCTCGCCATCCGACCTCGCTGACTACATCCCCCACGACGCACGGCGCACGATCTTCCCATCCTCCCCATCCCTCTCCTTTTTATTTTCACGACCTCAGAGCCCTACCGCCACTCTCATCTGCGCACCCATGTCCTCCTCCGACTCCAACTCCAGATCTGACTCCCCCTCAAACTTGGACACATGGACGTCCACCCCGAGCATCTCGTCCACCCTCTTCGGGATGGACCTGCCCTACCGCCCCCCGCGCAGCCCGCTCGGGCGCATGCTGTGGCGTAAACGCGTGTGGATTGAGACAACGTTCGGGCTGAGTGTGTTGGAGCGTTGGGAGAAGGCGTTAGTCTGTAGGTCCCCATGCCGCTCTTCACTTTGTGTTTTCGTTCTTTTTGGTGATCTCGTTGTTTTTCGAATTTTTGTCGTTTGTTGGCTGTGTTTTCATGTATTTTTGAGTCGGGATCGCTGATTATGAGGTTGTAGTGGCGATAGTGAACTTGACGTTCATACTGGTGTTGACGGGTATGTTCAAGTACGTCCCGCGACAGCTCCCGATATACTACGTGCAGTTCGTGTACTACGTCCACGGGAACCAAACAGCGAACGGGTCGCTGCCGCTTGATACATCACGCCCAGCTTGAAGTCTTGCGTTGATCGGTCTGTATCGTGAGAGGGTGAAAATGTTTTCTCGGGTTACCGGGGCCTGTAACACATCGGGACTACATGCGCACTCATGATGCAGAGAGGATGACGCTCGACTTTATCTCATAGGTCTACTGTATCGTTTCTTGCCGTCCCCATTCCGCTTATAATCCATACTGCGATATCGTAATCTCTTTCCATCCCCGGCGAGCCCGCCAACGGCACCAAAGGAGATTCCGGCGGATTTCCATCTTTGCCAGAGGACTTGTGAGGATGCGACTCTCACATACGACTCGGAGGATGGTCTTGATCTTCAGTTTTCTCAATCGCAGATTGACTCGGATGGTCTCCTGGTCATTCAGCTCTGATTCTTGCGCAACCTTCCCACAAAGTCTATGGCCGTCAGCCGTCTACGTCCGTGATCAAATATAGAAGACCTCTCCTTTCCCATCAAATTGGTTCTGTATCCCAATAACAATATTCCCAGCATGCCCGAGACTATTCCAACCACTCAGGAAGCCGTCTGGATAGAATCTCTGAAAGGTGCATGGGTCGTCAGGCCTAACACGGTGCCCACACCGGAGGCAGGCGAAGTCCTCGTTCGCCTAGAGGCTGCTAGACTCAATCTGGTCGATTGGAAGATCAACGACTACGACTTTGGTGGCTAGATTTATCCCCTTATTGGGGGCCCAGACTGTGCCGGGGTTGTCGTCCAAGTCGTCGGCGAAGATGTCCAGACGGAGATCGAGTATGAGTCATACTTCCAATTCTCTTGTCATGATGCAGGTTTTACCAGGTCTTGACGGACAATCACCATTCTGGATTCCAGCATTACAACATCGTCTCAGTGGATTTTGTAGCCAAGGTGAAGGTGAATATCGCTTGAAGATGCAAATTGTTCACCTGCTCCCTGCTAGATTCCGATGCTGTATCCGCTGAGGACGACATATCCACCCATGTTGACTGGCAGTGAAAGGCGATGTCGAGTGGATGTGGCAATGATGTGAGCGCACGGGAAGAGAGAGGAGAGGAGTGAAGTTGCGGACTCGGCGACAGGAAATACTTTGTCGACTCGCGCACGCAAGCACACGGAGGTATGTGCTCGAAAATCAGTGTATTGTATTACCGACATTCGTGGGACTCGAACGATGTACAAGCATCAGGAAAAGTGCAGGCCTGTTGTAAGGTATTGCGGCGCCTACAACGGGCCCGGAGAATTCCGAGGCATGCCATGCAATACAATGTCTCGACATTCTGGCTTCGCCATATAGTGTTCCACAACTATGGCGCTAGGTTGTTTCAACATACGTTCACATATAATAGGTCCTCGTGCAAACATAGCACTGTGCCCACTCCCGCCACAGAAATCTTC
>SGPM01000325.1:0-30324 GCA_004802725.1 Antrodiella citrinella
CATAAAGACTGAGAAGTCAAAATGTCGAGAATTTGACCGATGGAAGAGCTGAACAAGACGGTCGTACTTTGGTCGTACTGCATGACGCGTTTCGCCACGTCGCGTCCTGGTCACGTGATATCACCGAAGTACAGAGCTGTGCGATTTCAGAAGTCGCTTCGGGAATTGTCTGGGGTCTTTTGAGCTTCATAATATAGGTATTGCTTCTTTCGATACAGTGTATATATACACAGACAAGAGAATCACTACTACTACTACCATGGGCGTCTGACTGATACAACTATAACCTTGCGACCGTTGAGCCAGAATCGTATAGACATCGAGCATACCTCCTTTCACTGAGTGGCTTATCATCGTGCGAATAACATAGGTGTAAAGGATGTACTTTGAGCACGATGCATTCCAAGTGACCTTTCCAATCTCAGCATCCACACCACTGCACTACTATCCTGCATCACAGCATCGCATGGTAAGGCACTCTTCCCAGAGCACCGTCCTGCACCAACACATGCTTCTCCTCCGCAGAGACACCTAATTGGTCCAAAATCTCATCTGTGTGCTCTCCACAAGGGAGGTAATACCGATCTTCGGAAGCCGTTGGAGGGATCAACGGAGGAGGACGGGCAGGAGTGCGCGAGAGATGAGGATGAGGATACGGGGACGCATCTGACGATGCGAGGATGGCCGCTTCGTGAGGACTTAACACAGGCACGGCACATGCGTCTAAACCTGGATCATGGATCTGTTAGTCGGTTTCGTTACTTTCGTATGAAATAATCGGAATGGCCTGACCTTCAAATATCTTTGCCCAACGATCCCTATCGTACTTCCTGAACCCATGTTCGAAGAAGCTTCTCGTCTGGGGCCATTGCTCTCTTCGGTGTTGGGATACAGCGTCTGGCGTCCAAGACCTTTCGGTCTCCTTGGGCAGAGCACCAAGAAACGTGTCCAAGAATATCTTGTAAAACTTCGGCTCAATGCATGCGACACTGAACCACCTTCCGTCCGCACAGGTGTAAACGGTATAAAAAGGCGCGCCGTCGTCGAGGGTATTGTGCATACGGGTGGACATCGAAGCATGCTTATCTGGTACGCTTGGAGGCGGAGCGTTACTTTCAGGTGTCGTCACGGACGCAGCGAACGCATTGATAAGTGCAAACGAGGATACGTATCGTGTGGCAGAAACCTAAAGAGTAGGGAACGACGCATTTAGTAATGTAAGACATTCGTTCTGAAATGATGCTTTCCATGTCGTTGTCCACAATCTGTCCTTTTCCGCTAATATTACGCTCGTAAAGTGCAAGCAGGATGCCTAATGCACACATAAGACCTCCACCTGCAAAGTCTGCAAGCAGATTGAGAGGAAATGTCGGGCGATTGGCGTCGCCGGGAAGGATCTAAAATGATTATAAGTTTAACGACAACTTGAAGAGCGCTTGCATATGTGTACAGAAAGGACGCCACTAAGGGCAAGGTAGTTCAAATCATGACCTTAAATTGTAAACACTGGTGAAAACTTCTAAGCTACACCACAAAGATGGCCGACTTACCAGCTATATTTCTGTGAGGTCCTGAGCGAGAAAACCTACATACGTTGGGCGAAATACTAAAAGCTTGCTCGCTCTGCAGCAGCATTCTGACTCACCCGACCAAGCGTGCATAAACTAGCTTCTCATTCGACCCTCCTTCCCCCATAAAAACATCCGGTCCTAATCCTAACCTCTCCATGACGCCTGGTCTGAATGGGTCGATGAGGACGTCGGCTGTGTTGATCAGTCTCTTCACCACTGCAAGCCCACTCGGAACTTTGGTGTCGATGGCTATGGATCGTTTGCCTCGAGCTAGGATGTCTCTAGGAACATTCTTCGAGAGGTCGGAATCATCGGGTGAGTGTGGTCTGTCGACGCGTATCACTGTCGCCCCCCAGTCAGCGATGATAAGGCCCGCATATGGTCCTGGGGCGAGACCACCGAATTCAACAACCGTCAGTCCGGTAAGTGGTGGTTTGGATGCGACCATGTTGGAAAGAGAGACAAAGTACGACTGGGAAGATATTGACTCAGACCTCGCTGCTTGTACGTCATGCTTACCTCAGGTTATTTGCGCGTGTAGTGCGACAGCCCCGACCGTATTGCCTAATTCGCGTCGTGCCGAAAATCAAACCAACGGCTCGATCGGCACTTGCTTGTCCAAGAGTCAGGATATATCCCAGCAGGGCCAGCACCACAAAAAAATCTGAGCGGGGCAGATCTCGGACGACGGAGCCCTCGTCGAGCCTCAAGGAGCGTCGAGCCAGGTCGAGCCGCGAGGAAAGCCGAGCACCACCAACCCAGGTGGGGCACGCAACTGCCAATACGCTCTATTCTTTCAGCTGATATCGGATGGGAACTTGGCAGTGGTTCAAGGCCGGGCATTGAGCTCAACTTTTTTCCATTTCTGTGCCAAACGTACTCCAAGATGACATCTTGGGAATATCATCAAAGCCGGTCTCTCCGACGGCCCAGCTTGTCGACGTGTTCGTCCGGCACCGATTCTGGCCATCTTGCCTTTACTCAGCCCTAGGAAAATCTTTGATCAAACCTTCCATTGACTCACAGTCAGGCTTTTGTTGGATGACACGATATAAGCCGACCTTCTTACGGTTCGTCGCCCTCGAATGCACCCTCTTGAATCGTCTCCCTCACTTCATTATAGGCCATGTCGAGTTCCAAGTCACTTCCCGAGTGCTGGGGTCATCGGGGAGTCGGTACACTCTCTCATCTTTCGTTTCGTCAAAGCTGATTGTTCCAGGCTTCCGCCGCTTATCCAGAAAACACACTCGCCAGCTTCGAAGCCGCGATTCGGAATGGCGCGGAAGGCATAGAGAGTGGTAATCTCTCCGCCTGTCCACTCTCGTTATCAGGAAATTGACCGCTTTGAACAAGATGTTCACGTATCCGCAGACGACGTGGTGCTCATGTTCCACGACCCTTGTACGTGCTTCTCATGTATATGCCCACTTCGTTGCGCCTTCGACGTGGTCAGCTTTCCTGCTGCTAATCTTTCGATCCTAGGGCTTAATCGTACCACAAACGGCAAAGGTCCGTGTGCCACGAACGTTCGTTGCTCAGTTTATCACCAGATGACTTTGGTTTCCCAGGATACATCAAGAACCAGCCCTGGCACGGAGCCGACGGCATGGAGAATCTGCGGACGGTCAAAGAACCCAAGCAATCTATACCCACGTTCACAGAGACCGTCCAGCTTCTCATGAAAGTGCGTTAATGGTTTCTCTATCTTGGACAACTTGATAGCTTACTGGCGTGCGCGTTTCTGATTGTATTGAACCTATTGCGACAGCCTGAGAACCTCCATGTGAAGTTCAACGTCGATGTCAAGGTCCAGAATGACCCAGTGCGACTGTTCTCTTTGATGCACCAGATCATTTCTGCGCAACCAGATTGGGAGACGAAGCTTGCGCCACGCATCCTTCTTGGGATGTGGCACCCAATTTTCCTGCCTCACGCCAAGGAGCTCCTACCTTATTGTGCCAGGTCATATATTGGCTTCAATCTCTGGAATGCGCGACGGTATTTCTGGGACAGTGTGGATACGTTTTCCATGTCGTTTGGTTCGATGACAACGGCGGCTGGTGAAGAGTAAGTCTTCACATTCGCGTGCATGCTTGACGTTCTTTGTTTGACTGATTCCCACACGAACAGGTTCAGGAAAGAAGTCCAAGCTGTAGGGAAGAAATTGATGGTTTGGACTGTAAATGAGCCAGTCTGTATGGTCGAGGTCAGTATGAATTATCGACCTCCCCCTCCAAAGAAAGCGACATCCAATTCATTATTTAACCTCGCTAGGCAGTTCGGTGGAAAGTCGATGTCATACTTACCGATGTGCCGCAAACCTGGATAGACCTTCGAGAGGCTCTTACAGGTCAGCATCTTTTCTATGATTTCCGCCTTTGAGGTGATCTAACGGCGTTTCAACACGTGTACAGTGGACTATGACAAGACTTCCGCACAATATGGCCGCACCTTCCTCTGGTCGACCTGGAGGTACTATCCACCCTTTCAGATCTTCATTCGCACGCTCGAATACCAGTGGTTGCATTACGCTAAAGGCCCTTTTATTCTACCTGATGCTGCTGCTGCATGAGTACCAGGTCGACCGTGCTCAAGGTTTCTTCCTATTGTTCTATTATTGGTGATTTCATATATGCGTATGGTGAGATATACCGAAGTTCATTCCCTGCGGCTCCATGTTCGTAGACTCTTGTATTCCAAATATAATCATTTATGTATCAAGAGGGTTGCTTGTGCCGTGTGTGTCGCTCCTATGTAGATATCTATTCAATTTCTGACACTTCCGAACGTCCTTGTACTTTATGCATGCTAAGATCGAGCTATCCCTCTACGGTTGCATAGTAGCACTGCTCCAAACATCGTCATCGCAATGACAAACCCCACAACCAGATCCCTCACAAGCCTGACCGTGCGTTGATATTTGTTCGTGCCTGTCGGATTGGGACTTGTCGAGTTGAGTGAAAGATGAGCAAATGGGGTTGGATGGCTCAGGCTCGATTCGTTCACAATAAGAGACTTTCCCGACAACGCCAGCTGCGAGCATAAAAACCATGAGGGTGAGGGGTTGATCAGGAAAGTAATCTTGACTCACAAACGCAAAGTGCCCACCAACATACGGACGAGTCGCAAACGCGTTGACATTGCCATCTGGAATATTATACCATCTCCGAACGCTTTTAAACTCGTGCCATCCGCAGCTAATCTGTGAACTGCGCCAACAAGATTGTCGCGGACTGTGATATTATTCACAATAGCGGCGGTCTAGATCTTCCATATTGAAAAGGAGTAGTCGTTCCTAGACACCTGTTAAAATAGATACGTCACTACATCTCCATGAAAGAGCTAACCTCGTGTCCAGCGGGATACCGAAATGATCTATGAACACATCACCTGAGCCCCGAGTCAAAAATGTCTGTGACTCAACTTACTGGACGTGTCGACATCGCCATACCAAGTCGTTTCTGAGCATCGAGGATCAGTGAAACCGAGAGTCTCATTTGCACGTAGTACTCACGCATATAGTAAATCGAATCAGGGAACACATTCGTTCCAAGAAATTTATCGGCAAATAGATTATACGTGAGCCCCCAGTTGAAGCTCGTGGTGAGTTCTTTTCTGGCATGATTCCTTCAACTAAACGTACCTCGAGTCGTTGCCATACTGTCTACCACATGAGTGAACTTGAACGTGTAGAGAAGTAACAAATACTCACCGATAGCGTTAGATGCTTGCCAACCGTTGAAATCGCCAATGTCTGGAATTGCGAGACGTAACTCGTTGCAAAAGACTGCAGGTATGTCAACTGAATGGTCAAATTAATATCGTGTTATTGGCCCACTCACCGCTTACTGTTGGCTCGCGGTGCTGTTTCTTACCATCTTTGCGATTTCTGACATGCCACTGATTCCGATGATGCCCTTGATAGCAAGATTCGTTTGATTGACAAGTGAACCGGCGAATGCATCGGAGCTGAGTTGGTCAGGAGGGCTAAGTGCGTTGGCGACGAGATAGTCAGCCCATTGGCCAAGGAGGTTAAACTGTGAATTTTGTGAGATGAGCTTGGTCAAATTATTGCAGATGGCCGTCAGTCATGGTAGTGATACGAACATAAGTGGTAATCAACGAGTGGTCGCCAGTGTGTTGAGTATAGCTCAGTACCATAACGAGCATATTGCCACACTCTGGCAAGATAGTTGTCAGCCTAGCTATTGAACACAAAGGTGGACCGTACCTTCAATGGGCATTGCAAAGTCTTTGCCTTGAGCCACGTTCTTATAAACAGCTGGACTTCCTTGAGAACGCACAGAGAGACCTACCGTCGTTGTGACCCCTTGCCTGAGGATAATGCTCACCTGAACAAACTGATGAGCTTCAAGGTCACGCGAGTTGATTCAGCGGCATACCGAGATCATGAACACTGAATGCGTTAGGATATTGACCTGACTCCTGATATGCCAAGATTGGTAAAAGTGCATATTTACCGAGGGTCGCATTGATATACTATAGATACGGAGGCCACATAGTGTATAGCATGTCCACAGTATTGGCCCTCTGGTAAACGTCGTCGTGGGTCTCGCATAAGCTTATAGATCTGAGGTGGGATACTCACCTCGCTACTTGAGATCTCTGACAAAAAAACTCAGGGGTCTCGACAATACGAAACAAACAATCACGTACCTTTCCTGAAAATGAGTACATCTGAGGCATTGAAGGAGCCGTCGGTATTCTTCGACACCGTAACCTCTGGGACCGCGAAAGCCTGCCTAAGCGAAATCGAGATCATATCGGCATAATTTGACGAGACATTCCTTGCGTCGACGCGGATTTGATTGTCAATCGCATTGGCGCGGGGCGCATTCATGTAATCCACAACGAAGACAGAAATCTAAGTCCAAGATGAGAAACAGTCGCAACGCAGTGTGATACAGAATCGTACCGCATCACCAATTGTTGAGAACTCAGTCCAGAAATAGAGACTACGTTCTTGAAGGGATCCATCCAGGAGCGATGTACTGCACGACGGGGTCCTATACGTGACCAATTGCGAATACCACAGGCGTGGAGCTTGTAGACACGCTTCCTAAATGCGACGCCAGAGCAAAAACTGGCCACTTGTCAGAGACTGCGCGGAACTCGGTGTCCTGACTATCGATCAGCACGCTATTCTGTATGAACTGTGTTCGGACTTGCACATTTTCACCAGATTGATAAGTCACGCCCTGTGCCTTTGAGAACAGTGAGTTTGAAATGCTTGGCTGAGTGGCGGATGGATCTCAGCAACTCACTTAAGCAGTCGAGAAGTACGCAGAACCGTCTGCGTACGACTATGTAGCCAGTTGATGTGTTGATATTCAGCAAAAACTTACGTTGAATTTGATCATTGAGTTCTACAAAAGGCTCCTGGTCATAAAGCTGGACTTGGTGAGTGATGATGTTGCTGGAGTCGCCCGCTGCGGTGGACCAGACTGCAACCAGACTGACGTTTGCAGTAACCCATTCCGCGCTGATGTCTGTGTATACCGAGACCGTGTGGACGCGCCATCATTCTACGCAGCTGAAAGCGCAAGGTAAGAGAAAGGAAAGGACTGTTTGACTAGGTCACCCGGCTAGATAGAGACTGAGACGAGATCTATTATGCCATTCAGGATGGGTCAGGACATATCTCCACCTAAGAAAGTTTACGGTTAGGTTCACCGGGCCCGCCGTCATGACAAAGGTACTCTGTGTTGAAGTAAACTACAGGACGTAGAATAGAATGGTCAATAGCGATGTCATGAGATTCATAACGCACCTGGAAACTTTTTTGGGCTGCTTGCGTCGCTGGTACAGAAGGACTCCCCAAAAAAGTAAACACATTACCGTCAACGCTGATGTATCCAGCCCAATCCATAGTCTGTGAATTTGTCAGTGTTCCTTTGAGATGTTCACAGAACTTGCAATACACAGACCGTGCCCAGTCCAGAACGTTGACCATACAGTATTCAATGCGTTGTTTTCGCCTTGAGGAAGCCACGCAGATAAGTAAGGGGATCTGACAGCGAGCGGGATGGCAGCACTGGCAGGATTGAACGGGTCACGACGAAGGGGCCAAAACAATACGAGCCCAGAAAAGAAAAAGGATGCCGGCCACAAGATGATTAGAGAACATCAAACTTGAACGAGAGTGGTGCTCCACGAGGGGACAGTATAAGCCAAGCTTTATGAATCCACGAGAATCAAGATATATCGATGACAACGAGCACCCTGCATCGTTGTGAAGGACGGTTGTACAACCAGTATGTGGAAAACTGTCGCCGGCCTCGTTGTAGCGTACTAACTTCCTCAAGAAGCGACTGAGAGAACACTCTGGAATTCCAATGGTCAGTGCGCGCGTAAAACTTATTTGCCGTTGTGGTGCAGCAGCTTCAACGTTTCAACATCTGCCCGGGATATCTAATCTATGTTCGGGGTGAACCGTCGTCATGACGACGTATGAAGGCAATTGAAGTTGGCTGTTTTGTCTTGGTTTTGTCTCCACGAATCCAGACTATAGATGAGGCTCCCTTGTGTCACACGTATGCACATCTCACTCCAATTCTTCTATTGTACTACTAGTAGTGACAATCGTTCTGTCTTGTACATGCCATAATCCGCTACCCCCCTATGTACATACGACAACCATCGTTCATGTCGTACAGAACATCGTGACCGCCATCGCCATGACAAACCCCAAAGCTATATCTGTGACGGTCCTGATCGAGGCTGACACCGATGCACCTGTTTGCTGAGCATTATTCGTACTTGTCGGATTGGGACCCGTAGGTGTGGGAGCAATTGGACCGGGAGCAGGCTGAACGGGAGCAGGTGGAGATGGAAGACTTGAGCTAGACACGTTTGCGTTGAGAGACGAGCCCAGTAAGGCCAACTTGGAACGTGAAATCAAGACGGTGAGCGATTACTCAAAGAAGAGATGTTCAAACGTTCCAGCTTACGAAGGCAAAGTGTCCACCTACAACTGGCCTCGCAGCAAACGAGTTAACACTACCATCCAATGTATCGTACCAGTCTCCAAACGGCTTCGAACTCTTGCCATCCGCAGCCAGCTTGAGAACCCCTCCGACAAGGCTGTCGCGGACTGTGGTATCATTCACAGTAGCCGCGGTCCAAATCTCCCATTGCGAAAGCGAGAAGTTGTTTCTATAAACCATTCAAGAAAGTGCGCTGATGGTATCTGAAACGAGCTTACCTCGTATCAAGTGGAAGACCAAATTGGCCTGTAGCGAGTTCATCAGACCTGAGTCAAGTGGGTCCGAAGTGTTCTTACGACTTACTGGAAGTGTCGGCATTGCCGTACCAAGACGTTTCTGCGCAACTATAATCAGCAGGGCAATTTTCACACACACGTATGTAACACTCACGCAATTCGTAGATTGAAGCAGGGAAGACGTTCGTCCCAAGCATTCTGTCGGCGTACAGATTATACGAAAGTCCCCAGCTGAGAATGCGATGAATTCTCTTCTTTGATAGATCATTCGACTGTACGCACCTCGAGTCGTTTCCGTACTGAGCATCACATAATGAAATAAGTATAACGTCGATGTTAAACAAACAAATGAACAGCACTCACCGACAAGGTCAAATGCTTGCCATCCGTCGATGTCGCCAGTTTCTGGAACTGCGAGGCATAGCTCGTTGCAACGGACTGCACACTGATTAGTTTCTTGATCACTTGATGTCTGTTTGTGAGCAGTACGCACCGCATATTGTTGGCTTCCGGTGCTATTTCCCGTCATGTTCGCAATTTCCGACATGGCTCTGATTCCAATGATGCCCTTAATAGCAAGGTTGGTTTGGTTCGCCAGCACACCAGCGAAGGCGTCGGAGCTGAGCTGATTAGATGGGTGAAGTGCGTTATCAACGAGGAATTGAGCCCATTTATCGAGGAGGTCATACTGCAGCGTGGTTCAAATATAAGCAATTGAGGTATGACAACGAGAATATAACGAACATATGTGACAATCAACGAGTTGTCGCCGGTGCGTTGGGTATAGCTCAATACCATGATGAGCATATTGCCGCATTCTAGGACGTTACGAGTCAGGTTGTCCTGATCAAACATGAATATGAGAGGCTCAAACCTTCCACGGGCATTGCTATATCTTTGCCTGAGCAACGTGTCACTTGATCAGAAGGTTCCACGACAGTATACAGAAGGAAAGACCTACCGTCATTGTGACCTGTCGCTTCGGGATAATGAGAACCTGGAGAAAAGTCTCAGTCTCGAATCACTACTAAAAGCTTATACTCAAACCCGTACCGAGATCATGTACACTCCATGCGTTTGGGTATTGCCCAGATGCTTGATAATTAAGCATTGGTAAAAGCGCATACTTCCCAAGCGTTGCATTAACGTAGAGATAGAGGGGCCAAATGGTGTATACCATATCCACTGTACTCACGCTCTGGAAGACACCGTTGAGAGTCTTGCAAGAATTGGCAGCTATACAGACTCACCCCGCTACTTGAGATCTCTGACAAAGCCTTTGTTTGAGTCTCGACTACGCGAAACAAAGAAGACTCCCATACCTTTCGTGAACATGAGTACGTCTGATGCATTAAAGGACCCGTCCGAGTTCTTCGACACGGTGACCTCTGAACCAGCAAAGGCTTGTCTGAGTGAAAGCGAGGCCAACTCGGCGTAGTCCAACGACACATTTCTCGCGTCAGTGCTGATTTGATTGTCAATTGCATTTGCGCGAGCAAGGGCGTTGGTATAGTCCCCAAGGAAAGACGCGATCTGGATCAAAAAATGAGAAACGGTCGCGACGTGAGACATAGAATCGTACCGCATCGCCAATGGTAGAGAACTGAGTCCAAAAATAGAGACTCCGTTCTTGCAGGGGGCCGTCGGATGTGATGTACTGTATAGCAGGGTCTCGTACATGACCAAGAGCAAATACTACAGGCGTTGAGCTTGTAGAGACGCTTCCCAAATCTGACGCGAAGGCGAACACAGGCCACTTGTCGGAAACGGCGCGGAATTGGGTGTCTTGGCTGTTGAGTAGTACGCTACTTTGTACGAATTGTGCTCGGACTTGGACATCTTCACCCGTCTGATAAGTCACGCCCTGGGTCTTTGAGGAAGGTCAGTACCTTGAATCAAATCTCTCATTCAGTTAATGACGCCTCTACTCACTGAGCCTGTCGAGAAAAATGCAGAGCCATCTATCCAAAAGTCATAAATTCAAATGATATTCTGTGAGATGGTCTGGTGTCAAAGCTCACGTTGGATTTGATCATTTAGCTCAGTGAAAGGTTCTTGCGTGGCAAGCTGTACCTGGTGAGTGACGAGATTATTATCCCCGGCTGTTGTCGTCCAGTTTGCCACCAAGCTGACGTTCCCGGTTACCCACTCCGCACTGATATCCGTGTAGACCTGGACAGCGTGGGAGGAGCCATCGTTCGAGGCGGCGGAAAGGGACAGATAAGAAAAGGGAAAAGACTGTTTGACGAGATCTGCAGGCTAAGGACACAAGAATGAGGTGAGTTCTACTTGGTCATTCATGAGGACATACCTCCACTGGACTAAGAAAGTTGACTGTAAGATCCACCGGGCCGGCGGTCATGACAAACGTGCTCTGTGTGGAAGTGAACTGCAGGCATAATGAGAAAAATGTCACAAATGTAAAGTAACGAACGCACCTGGAAGCTCTTCTGTACCGCCTGCGTGGCAGTCACCGACGGTGCTCCCAAAAAAGTGAATACATTGCCGTCAACGCTGACGTACCCAGCCCAGCCCACGATCTGCAAACGATTCAGCGAGCTGTTCAAACGTCCAAACTGTTACCAAAGAATACTTACCATACCAGTCCAGAATGTTGGCCACGCGGTGTTCAGCGCATTACCTCCACCTTGAGGAAGCCACGCTGATAAGTACGGAGATCTGACAGCCAGAGGAATAGCAGCAGGATTGAAAGGATTTGTCGTCCAAGAGGGAGAAGTCGAAACGACGCCAGCACCCAAAAGAGCGACAGCGGTAACGATTGAGCTAGCTGAGAACATCGAACGAGATTGGAGAATTTGGCGGCAACCTGAAGGAGGTGTAAGGTGAACTTTATGGATCTATGTATATCATGATACTCTGACTAGAACTGTCAACTTACATCGTTATGCAGGATGTCTGCACAGCCATGATGTAGGAGACTCTTACTGCAGTGCATGAATAGACTTCCTGGAGGACTCGGGCAGTGCATCTCAGATGGACGACGGCGCTACAGCCAAGAACACCGATGAAAAGCAATTAGCATACAAAGTTTCAAATTGTTACAAAGACCCTTAGATTGACGGATGACATGTGAAGATGGCAAGTGAGAGTAATTTGAAGGCAAACGTTGTCACGGAAACCGAACCAATTGTTTATTTGGCGTTGTTGTGCAAGAGCTTCACCCCCGCCCGCATTGGGTCAAACTTGGTCAGACTTTATATGAGTCTGTCAAAACTTTCAGCTTGACTCAGTGTTCGCCGTATTCGAAATGGATATTCGCCATGCTGACCTTTGCATTAATCTCTAGCAACTATGCGAACCTTCATCGATCTCCACAGATCGTGGCCATACGCCAAGTGCTGCCAAGATTCAGACTGCTATCATGACGGTGACACCGAAGGCCCAATACTCAGCAACTTCATGGCGACCCCAAACGATGATGTACTGGTACTGCGTGACACCTGCAACGCTTTGTCTGGTCGTACACATGCCCTCATGATCAGAGCTACGAATGTTTTGACCCCTTGGCAAAGCGCTGCTTGGATCACAAGGACGCTTTAGCCATCTACAAGGTACCGCACTTTGGCCCATCCGAGGTATAAGGGTGTTGGGGACTCGAGCTATGTATCTCGCCGTGTATTTCATTTGCTGTATCGAACATCTCTTGTTACAATGCCTAGTACACAGGACAAGACGAAGACAGCAGATCCGGACGTGCGTACTACCCAACGTATCTCGCAATCCTGACGCACTAATGGTTATGCCTAGTGTCTCGTCAGACTTCACGAAGAATGGAACACATGGTATCCTGGTAACGTTGTTGGCTCCGAAGTCGTCAAGTATCCTCACTCTGTGCGTACCTCTTTCCTTGCACCTCCGGCCCACTTATGGAAACTAAATGTACTATTATGATAGTCTATCCCGGAGACTCCTATATACTTGGTGGAATTCAAGATGGGCGAATTTGCGTCTCCTGAGCGAGGATGGTTCAACCCCTTGCTCGGTACAATTTGGTGGCCCCGCCGACGTGAACCGACGCTCACTTATCACGAATCTATGGCCGTGCACCGAGAACAAGTACGTGTCCTAGGTACCCACAGATGAATCATTTCTTAACTATTCTGAGAATTTAGACCAAAGTTCTTGTTCCGATCAAATCCAGCGTCGTCGTAGCGGGACAGCTGGGTGTGTTTGACGTATACTACCAAGCCCAATTACAAGTGAGTGTTGTCGGTATTTCCCTCAAAATTGTTCACATCTGATTGGTACGCACAGCCGGACGGGATGGGCGAAGAAATCCTAGAGAAAGGGATAGAAGTCTTGGAAGGGCTCTATCAAGGAATGCTTTCGGACCCTGTCTTTCTCGACAGGGTAGTTCCCAATACGCAAGTCACCGTCGACAAGTTGCTCAAACTTGGCGGGATCTTTTGGGACAACCGTCGTAAGTGTGTCAGATACGATGCAGGCGTAAGCCACCGACGGAGAACGCACCCTGTGTCCGTTTCTTCATGCAACACGTCGACAAACCCGGCTGACAATTAGATTCACGCACGGCACGGCCACACGTTTCGTCATACTTCAATTTCATTGTATGTAACTCTACTCGCGGTGCAATGGGCGATTGCTGGATGTTCCCCCGACGGTAACAGCCAACGAATCAAGTAGATAAACTGGCGAGGCTACATTCAGAATAGTTGAAGATTCATTCGACGATGATAATTGCAAGAAGATATGGGCAAGGCACGGTATGCTATGGCCTTGACGCAGCAACTGCGGTGATGTTGAAACAGTGCACATCTGTGACACAAATAGCTTGGGCCTATAAATAGCGTCGATCGAACGCCTCTGAACGAACGAACAAAGAGCTTGACGGCGAGTGAAGAAATCGGGTGAAGGTCGCGAAACTAAGAAAGCGTTACACTGTCACAAGTTCAAACCTACCACCAGGGAGGGTGAACCTGGAATTCCGTGTCCACCGGGGTCATCACAAGCATACAAGGAGCTTCAGACGTCGAACGTATACGCCCCGCATCACGAAAGCTGAGCGACACGCTCCGGCGCCAAGTGAGGCGGACGGAGTCAAGGGAATTGAATTGTGTTCGGTATCACCTGTTTCAACGACGTCGATTTGTAAGCAGAATTCAATAGTGAGAATTGTGCCCGGCGTCGCCGGGGGAAGCACGGACCTCTCTCGACCGGCGGACAGTTGTTGAATGCAGTGCCCGCACGATCGTGGAAGTCTAAAAGTCAAACGCATCTGCTGTTCACTTCGAAGTCTACATAGAGAAACATGTTCGTCGTTGAATAGACAACACTTCCATGACAATCTAGAGCAAACGCAGCGAGTACGAGACACTCAGTACTCAGACGGAAACCCGGTAGACGAACCTGAGGTTATTTTCCGTCTCTGTTCCATCCTTACCGGCCGATCCGATGTACTCTGGTTCTTGTCAGAGACTAGTCGATGCAGTAGCACGTTGTTCTGCATCCGGACGACGAGCTGCCAGTGCCACACGGCACCAAATTCCAGGAAGCTTAAGGAGATCTCAAAAATCAAAGAGGCCGGCGCAGAGCGGCGAACGTTGTCACGCCTCCGTTCCCGACTTTTCGTAGATGCATACGGAGGATACGCAGGTACCTCGCCAAATGCGCGTTCCTACTGCCACCAGCAGTGAACCGACGTGAACGCACAGGATTGGCCGCCGACAGCGTTTCGGAGAAATATAGGCAAATTCGCAATGTGGATGACATTGAGGGTCATGAAAGCCGGTGGGGGATCGCTGTAGAGTCAAGAGGACAGAAGAACGTCGAAAGGCGAGTGGGTCCGTATTCGCAGTTATAGTGAGTGAAAAACCTCTTGCAGCAGCCCCAGCAAGCACATCATCGAGCTTACTGTTCTTCACGCCGACTCTCAGCACGGCTGAGCGCTGAGCACGCTGCATCGATGCGATAGCAGAAACGGTACCTGGCAAGGTTCACGATAAAGGTCCATCCATGTTGCGTTGTGACAAGACCGACTTGCACAGTCCGGAAATCCTCGCCGGATCGGACGTTCGGACATCGTCGGATTCGTTCTCACGGCCGCTTCCCATTGGCCCACGCTGCTTACATAACTCGTGTCCGCCGCTGTGTTCGATGCTGACGCGAAAACACAGGACAAAGAGTCCGTCCGATGGCCATATGCATAATGCTGCATTGCATATGGTGATAGCATCATAGGTCATAGTGTACTGTAGGTAGGTCGGGACCGTTGGGTTTGCTCGGATCGCTCGAACGAAGCTGAGATCGCTCCGACGTGCAGTTCGCCAGCCGGCCCCCCCCCCTGGTCAGGGCGAGCGACGCTACCCATTTGTGTGTCGTCGTCACAAAGTGTAAAAAAAGACACAACCACCGTCGGTCGGTCAGAAATGGCGAGGCGTTGAGTGGCAGTCTGGAATCTTCCGAATTTTCATCATAGAGATCTCAGATCAGGTGTTGCGGTCCGCATAAATCGAAGATCTCCTAAGTCGTCCGCGTCCGAACTACTCAACTCATGCTGTACGACTGCTGCTATGTGCTACAGGATAGCTCAGAGTCCAGACTGAAGACGACATCGGAAAACGAACATGAGGATGTCACACGTCCCCACCGATTGCAAGAGGAGAGAACGGAAATGTCGAACCGACGCGCTACGCCCTCGTTGGAGCGAAGAACCGTGTTATTCTTCTCGCATCCATCCGCTGAACGTTCTGAACCCTAATACGGCAGAAGTAGGCCAATCACGGTACGTCTATTCATGGGATGATATGTGTGGCTTGCGCAGTGACGTGGGTGGAGAGGCCGGAATGTTCATTGTATGCAATGGACAGGTCATGCCACACTGGATTAAGAGGTGTTTGGAGGAAAAGGGAAGACCGTGTGTGAACTTGTTCCGTCAGCGTCGAAGGCAACTTTTGTATTCGACGTCTTCCTCTCGTCGTGCGAGATATGATCTTGAATCGTTATACGAGGTTATACGATATTGGATTTGAAGTGTCACGGGGGCATGAGGTACGGTCATAGACGGGGAAGAAGCAGTTAGAGAGGAGTTATGTCTCTCAATGTTAAAAACAAACTAACTTCATGCTTCGCGTCGGGAAACGATGCACAATTCACCAAGTACACACGATAAGATATTCCAGCATATGAGTACTCATAGAATAACGTACCGTGTGTGACCTTCTATTCTATCTCTCGATCGTTGGTTCAAAATGGTATAGTTGAAACATTTGAAACATCGACGGGTAGCAGTCAAGTTTGGCAACTTCGCAGACTGTCCCGTCTACAACACGAGAGGATCAGCCCGTGAAATGAATATGCGGAGGGTAGTCCTGGCGTGCACGTACATTTCGTATTTGCTCAGAGGACTTCTGGAAAACCGAAACCGACGAGCCGAACGAGCGTGACTTACTTATGTAAGTTACTACGAGACGCAGCGGTGTTCTTTTGGGGTGGCGAGCGCAAGGCCGTTAGCGTGAGGCGGGCGTGACAAGGGTACATAAACGAACCTGCAGGCTGCCGCTGTTATGAAAGATGGTGTCTTGGCGAAGGGCGTGCTGTTAGGCAGAAGGATATCTCTGACTATCAGACTATATATATGACAGACATTCTATATATACGTTCGGTGCGGCGGGCTTGGAGAGGGGACGATCTGGACAGAACAAAGTAACCGCCGTCAACTGGGCCGGCAACGATGCCGCACGTTCGGTTATGTATATAATGAGTGAACGGAAGAGCGGAACCAATTATTTCATGTTTTGGACCAACGGGATGTGCGTACAAAAGCGATCACCGAAATTTAGACCCCGCTCCACAGGCAGAGTTGCTATTATCAAGTGCAGAAAATGTGTCGCCTGCGATGAAGTCGGAATACGGTGATTTGAACTTGTCATGAGGGCGCGGTGCGATTGGAGTAAGGTCATCATTCGGATGATCATCAATAATTCACTAGTATCCAGATACGGTCACATTTGGGAAGAGTACCGTCGGACAGAATCGTGTGCCATGAAGGATCGGACGTAGCATGCGAAGAGCGTGTGTTGCTCCGTGATACGAAGTGAACCCGAGATTAGACTTCTGGAAGGCTGGTCAGGACAATCGAACGCAGTAGTCAGGTAGTCAGGACGGGAAGACTCAGTTTGGGAAAAGTAAGGCAAGACCGAGGAGGTATCGTATCTGCAGTCAACTAGTTGGATGACGCACCAACTGTGCGAGTTTTCGGATAGCGGAAGACGTTGGAGGGGACCTCCGCCGAATAGGAAAGTTCGAGAGGAGGACCACTGACGGGGTCTGGAACCAGCGGATGTCCTGGACGCACAGAAACAGGTCGTTCAAACCCGCTGAGTATCGGGACATCCAGAAGGTTCTTGTACGTCGTGCCCCGCATAGAGTCGGATGCGTGACCATGTAGGTGTGATCGAAATGCAGTGGCAACATCTCAAACGGCAGCAAGTGTGAGAGGGATCAAGGATGTTATTCGATGTGCTCATTGGTTCGAGAGACATGCACGCGACACTACAGAGTTCGATTGACAGCGTTTACTCGTATGCTACTCGCAGATTGGGGAGCTGGAGGAAATGAGCAGAATGTTGATCATGATGCCCTGCGAAGCGAGGGTGGCTCTGAGGGATGTCCTGTCACAACGTAGACAGACGGTGGCCCTCGACGGTTGCGACGTGTGTGTGCTGCTGATAACGATGAGGAGGACCTCCGTTACCGTCCGACGAGGGCTGCTCACTGGCGGAAACAGCGCAGGCCGCGGCTGGCACGGCGACCATACTGTCGGCTGCTCGGCTGTGCTGCATTCCGCTCGGAAAGGAAACGTGCACGGAACAGGCAGGGTTATTGGCCGCCGCGGAGCCTCGCCATTGGCTGTTCTCGTGCCGTTGGCGCCGCTATGCTGACATGATGCCGAGAGGCGCCGGTTTGCCTGTTCGCGTCTGATGTGACGGTTCGTTTTCGCGAGAGGGCGTCACGTCACGCCAGAAGTGTCACCGCCCACCCACCGTTCAAATATAAGACACTCACCGTTCGCCGCCATCTCCCATCTCCTCTTTCCATCCCTCCTCGTCGTTCCCATCGTTCTCCTCCCCCCTCGCTTCGTGCGACCGTCCCTCCCGCCCCGCGCCCTCAAGGGTTTACCCCCACTCTCACATCCCTCGACTCCTTCGCAATATGTCTGACACCAGTGTCGAGAAGAAGGAAGCCGGCCCGCCTCCAGACGAGCCCGTCACCGGCGACGCTGAGCCCGAGAAGAGAAAGAGAGAGTACAAGGATTTTGGTCATGAACAAGAAGGCCCCACTCGTATGTCTCGCAGAGTCATTTTTTTTTTTTGCGGTTTGATGGGACTCAACGAAATTTGCTCTCTTTTCGCGTTCTGCAGACGTAAAGGTCGACATGGACCAGGTATGTGTTGCCGACGCGCTTGTCAGTTTGCTCAGTGGAAGTTGACGCATTTCCACTTCTTTAGATCCAGCTCACGGCCGAGGATCTTTACGATAAGGAGAAGGTTGATCTAGAAACCATTGTTGTCGACGATGTGTTCAAACTGCTCCAATGTACCGAGGAGGGTCTCAGCGCGGAAGAAGCTATTCGTCGTCTCGAGTTGTTCGGTCCGAACAAGCTCGAGAGCGAAGAGCAGAATGCTTTCCTCCAGGTAAGTTTCTCAATGACATCATCGTTCCTGAGGCCAGGCGCGCTGATATCATGCACATTCAGTTCCTCAGTTTCATGTGGAATCCTCTGTCCTGGGTCATGGAAGCCGCTGCTCTCGTTGCCATCGCTTTGTCGAATGGTGAGGGTAGCGCTCCTGATTGGCAGGATTTCGTTGGTATCATCCTCCTTCTGTTCATCAACTCTGCTATCGGTTTCTACGAGGAACGCAATGCTGGAAACGCTGTCAAGGCGCTCATGGATTCGCTCGCTCCCAAGGCCAAGGTCAAGCGCGACGGAAAATGGTTGGAAATCGAGTCCGCCGATCTCGTACCCGGTGACATGGTTTCGTTCAAGATTGGTGACATCGTTCCGGCCGATTGCCGTCTCACTGAGGCCATCAACGTTTCTATCGATCAGGCTGCCTTGACTGGAGAGTCTTTGCCCCAGAACAAGAAACTCGGTGATCAGTGCTTCTCGTGAGTACCTTCAGTCATGTCGGGTTTCACGCGTTCTCACTGCTTCCAATTAGTGGTTCTACTTGTAAACAGGGTGAAGCTGAGGGAGTTGTCATCTCCACTGGTCCCAATACCTTCTTCGGTCGCGCTGCCTCGCTCGTCGGTCAGGATGATGACACCACTGGTCATTTGCAGAAGATTCTCGCCCAGATCGGGTCTTTCTGCCTTGTCGCCATCGGTATCTTCGTGCTGGCGGAAATCTTCTGCTTGTATGCCGGTTTCCGTTACCAGTACCGCCGTGGTCTCGACAACATCCTTGTCCTTTTGATCGGTGGTATCCCTATTGCCATGCCCACTGTCTTGTCCGTCACCCTCGCTGTTGGTGCGCAACAGTTGGCCAAGTATAAGGCTATCGTCACTCGTATCACCGCTATCGAGGAGTTGGCTGCTGTCACCATCCTTTGCTCTGATAAGACCGGAACCCTCACTACCAACAAGCTCACCATTGATCGTTCGACTATTCGCACTTACGGTGCGTTCTCCGGTGAGGATGTCGTCCTCCTCGCTGCCTACGCCTCCCGTACGGAGAACCAGGATGCCATCGACTCTTGCGTCGTTGGCGCTATCGGGGACCCTGCCCGCGCTCGTGCTGGTATCAAGCTCCTTGATTTCAAGCCCTTCAACCCCGTCGACAAGCGTACGGAGATCACCTACCGCGAGGAGTCATCTGGAAAGCTCAAGCGTGTCACTAAGGGCATGACCGGTATCATCATTGAACTATGCACTCGTAACAAGAACGACGAGATCGAGAACCAGTTGGAGGCCGACGTCGAGGAGTTCGCTACTCGTGGTCTCCGTGCCCTCGCTGTCGCTTACGAAGAGCTTGAGGGTGAAGACCCCGAGGCTGAGGGTAACGGCTTCGAACTGATCGGTCTTCTCGCCATCTTCGATCCCCCTCGTGAGGATACCAAGCAGACCATTGACGACGCCATTGCTCTTGGTGTCAAGGTCAAGATGGTTACCGGTGATCAGCTCGCTATCGCCAAGGAGACTGGTCGTCGTCTTGGCTTGGGTGACCACATGTACCCTGCGAAGGTGCTTAAGGATGGACCTGCTCCCGGTGGCAAGCACGCTACCTTGGACGAGATGATCCTTGACGCGGATGGTTTCGCTGGAGTCTTCCCCGAGCACAAGTACGAGATTGTCAAGCGTCTGCAGGGTCTCGGTCACTTGTGCGCCATGACTGGTGATGGTGCCAACGATGCTCCCGCTCTCTCGCGCGCCAACGTCGGTATCGCTGTCGAAGGTGCCACTGATGCTGCTCGCGGTGCCGCCGATATCGTCCTGACTGAGCCCGGTCTCTCCACTATCGTTCACGCTATACGTGGTTCCCGTATCATCTTCCAGCGTATGCGCAACTACTCCATCTACGCCTGTGCCGTCACCATCCGTATTGTTGTCTGCTTCGCCATCTTGGCCTTTGCGTATAAGTTCGACTTCCCTCCGTTCATGGTCCTGATCATTGCTCTTTTGAACGACGGTACCATCATGACTCTCTCTGTCGATCGTGTGTTGCCCTCGAGTACGCCTGATAGCTGGGATCTGCAAGAGATCTTCGCTTACGCTGTCGCGTATGGTATCTACCTCACCGCTTCCACGTGAGTCCGTTTCATTTTCTTCACTTACTGTCTCGCTGATAACTTGTGACAGCATCGCCCTGGTCTCCATTATTATTAAGACCACTTGGTTCTTCGACAGGTTCGGCGTCACCCTCGAGAACGGTGCGACCTCCGCTGCTGGCAACCACAATGACCGTCAATTGCACATGATCGTCTACCTCCAGGTCGCCATCATCTCCCAAGCTTTGATTTTCGTTACCCGTTCGCACAGTTTCTTTTTCATGGAGCGCCCGTCTTTCGCTCTCATGGGTGCCTTCTGTCTCGCTCAGCTTGTGGCTTCCATCATTGCCGGCTTCGGTAACTGGGGTTTCACCCAGATTCACTCTATCTCCGGTGGATGGATTGGTATCGTCTGGGTTTGGGTACGTCATTTATTCTATTCATCGCGCTCTATGGTCGTATTGACGTCCAGTTTTAGAACATCGTCTGGTTCATGCCACTGGACCTTATCAAGTTCGCGATGAAGGCTACTGTTATCCGATGGATCCGCGAACGCCACAACAAGGTCGTCCAGAGGGAGACTGCTGATGGTGTCCCAATGACTCGCACTCAGTCCCGTGCCGCCTCCATTCATGAATCCATGTACTCCAACCGTGTCTCATTCATCCGTCGTGCCGCCCGCAAGGTCGGTTTCGGACAAAAGGTGTCGATGAAGCCCGAGGAGCTGCAACGCTTCAGCAGCATCCAAGCTCAGCGCACCGGCGCGACCCTCGCTAGGAACCCATCTAGAACTGCTGCATAGAATACCATGGAACGTGAGATGGTTACGAGTTGACGAAGTGATGTCGCAGAGCCCAAGTACCCCATACGCCTTTCCTTTTGTTTCATCATGATAGACCAGATGCGCCGACGTCATTCCTACTCACGTCTTCCCCTCTGGTGCCGCTACGTTCCCTTAATCCCCCTCCCACAATCCCTTTGATCATCGTCCCCCTCCCCTACTACCTCCATCCTCGTACGACGTAAACATTTTGTGGCACCTGGATACCCAACGTATGTCGCGGTCTTGTCTGTATTGTTCATGATTCCAAGCATCGGCTCGGCGTTCTGGTCCTTGTCCCCTTCTACCGCGTTACTCCCATCTCGTCTTCAACGTTTCGTTGGTCTTTACGTCTTATAATACGCTTAATGACAGATTTTCTTTCCATCCTGCACGCTTCCCCTCTCATAGGTGCATACATATATATCACTGCGAACTGAACAGACACAGAACGTTGGAAATTCTGTTTGTGTTTGGTGAAGTACTCTACGGACTCACGCACAAACCGACGAGTTTTGTCGGTCACTCGGCAATGGATGGGCAAATTTTGGTGCGTGTGTCATCGCTTGCTCGCATATTGGTATTCGCCGCCATCGGGTATCCGACTTTTTTTTGCCATCATATCATATTATTATCATACGTTGTGACTGGGGTGACTTGCGCCCTTCGACGCGCAGTGCGTGGACATAAATAGCTTTTCTCAGATTTCATGTATCCCAGCCTAGGTGTCGCCATGTTGCCACTCAGCGCGGTGGACGACGGGTAAAGGGGAATGATGAGCATCATCCGTGGTGGCATGATGATATGGTTGTATTGGCGGATGCTATACATGCCCATTGAGCGTTGGAACTCCGATGGAAGGAATCTGAAACTGATGGATGGTGGTAGATGATCGTCGAGAGCTGGAGAAAACTGCGAAAGCGACATGCAGTCACCAGTACTGGCATCCGTGGGCTTAGAGACTCTTAGAGATCATGTCAACCAAACGCTTGGTAGGACTTCCAGCGATGCTGAATGTTGAAGGCGATGATGACGTCTCGTACACACGTTGCAAGACGATCACATATATCCGTCCGTACTTGTCTGTACCATACAAGCATGGTCCTCATCGCCGTTGTACAGCTTCAACGTTTCAACGTTTCAACGCACAGGTGCCTCACGTGCACGACCTTGCTTTCTTTCCTTCAGCCATAGCCTATCCGTTACGTAATGGTGCAGTTGGCGGTCGCCAACGCGTGCAAGTTTAGTGGTGGTCACGACACTATCCGACATAAATCCTTCAAGTCTTTTGGTCAAGAACATTTACGAACGGCTCAGGCTTCCAGTGCGGAAACATCTGAAGGGCCGATCTCACCGTCACGCGTGTGCCTGGCAAGGCAGCTGGAGCTCGACTCATGCGCGTGCACTGGTAGGCTGGTGACTTGGTGGTGAGTCGTGAGTTGTGACCAAGGTCCAACTCAAGAACTGGTGACTGTCTTGACGTTTCTCCAGGTGACTCCCAGCAAACTTTCTAGGTACTTGTCACACTGTAAGCTCGATAGTGAGAACGATCAGGACTGGCCTCCTCAACTGTTGATACGAAGTTACTTAAATTTCTCGTGTTCCACCTCGACGAATTTGGCTGGCAGCTGTATCAACTTGAAGCTCTACCTCAATGTACCCTCAAATTCCTGTGGGCGGTCTTCAAGAAGTGATGTAAAGCTTTTCTCGGTTATCACGGCCCCGGAGACTGCTACTGAAGCTGTTGCAGACTATGATTGGACCGTGGACGACCATATTGGCAGCAATTCCTCGAACCTAGTATTCCAGGGGTCTCGTGATCAGGCTCACCGGGTCGACAGCTTACAGTTCCCATACGTCCAACAAGACTGGAAGCAATGGTTGAAGCGCCTGTATGATATACTGACACTGGTGGGACGTCCTTCGCACGTCGCTCTCCTTAAGGTTCCCTCCAGCATCGAGCGACCCCTAGACGGTATTATCCACGTTGAAAAGTAAGTAGATACCTAAGTTAGATTCATGGGACGGCAGACTGACGATGTAGGTGCAACGCATCACTAGTAACACTAGCGCAGGTGGCACCTGAGCACATCGATCTTGGCGGATAAGCCTGGTGCAAACTATGTCCACGACAGATATCGTTCGGAGGCAGGAGGTTCATAGTCTCTTACGCCAGGCGATCCCAGAGCGTCCAGAGAAGCAGACGAAAATCAACCATATTCCTTCAAACTACGCCCAAGATGTCATCGACGAGGCCTGGGAGGTATGTATCAAGCTTAGGTTTCGCTGCACCGTGCTCATATCTATCGAATTCAGAGGCTAGATGATACCCCTGCGGCATCGCCTATTCATCCTACGTTGGACCTGGTTGGTCAAGCGGCCCTCCTACGGAGACTTTGTCTGAAGATCGCCGTCAATCACGACGTGCTCCCCCGAGAATTTTATATCCGCGGTGTCGTGTGCATGTCCACAGAGCCCATAGGTGCCAATCAATCTATCGACGTCTACAATGGCCAATATAATGGACATCCTGTAATCGTCAAACACCCTAGAATTTACAACGAAGGAGAGAAGGACAGACTCATCATGGTATGTCTAGATCCTTTCAAGTTTCAACAGCATGTGAGGTGACATATCCTAGGAATTCTGTCGCGAGTCGCTTTTGTGGAGCAAATTGCACCATGCCAACGTACTACCGTTCTTGGGAGTCTCTCAGGATGCATTCGAGCAGTCGATTTGCATGGTGGTACCTTTCATGTCAAGGGGTAAGATCCTACGTCGCATGGCGGCTCAAGAGCCAGAAGTTGTTGTCTTCATCGTTTATTGTCCTGCAGGGCCGCGCCCTATGGTAGACAAAACTACATCGCAATCTACGGCAACGGAGCGTGGGGGCAATGAACAGCGAGGGGGGATGTGGGAGATGAACTGAATTAGGCGGGAAATCAAGAATTACGAACGCGTGAAATGCGGAAATGATAATGTAGTAAGCGAGCAGCATGAGACGAAAGGAAGGAGGAAAAGCATAGAGGAAAGAGAGAATGGAGAGAACGAATATGAAATAATAATATATGGAACATAAGGAAACAGAGGAATGAGAAGGCAACAATGTGAACCCAGCCAAAACGAGTCAAAATGTCAAAATGCAGGGGTGAGGAAGAGCGAGGACCAAGTTGATCTAAGACTTGATTGTAAGGTTCCCGAAAACTGCCCGCAGACGTCCTGTTGCGTGGATGAAATTGAACAGCGGTTCCATGGCTTTTGGCGACGAAAGGAGAAAGGCCAAGGACTCTCCATCACGTCCGAGCTTCTTTCGCAATACGCCGCGCGCTTTTCTATGTGCGTGGCACATCAGCAGGAAGTGATGCACTGTCTCTGTGTGATTTGCACAGGCTGGGCAGGTTGAAGTGGGGACTTTCCGGATGCGGTGCAGGTGGTGGTTGAGCGGGACGTGTCCTGTTCGAAGCTGGAACAATAAACTTGCTTGCTTGCGCGGAAGCGCGAACGCGAGCTTGAGGTATGTCTTGCTGGGGAGCGAAGCATCAATGTTGACCAGTTTCTCGTACCGCGGAGATTCTTGCCAGGACTTCTTGGCCTTCACTTTGAGCAACTCCGTGATCTCCTGTCGTAGTTTTGCAACACTGATGGGGAGAGTTCCCTTTTTCAGCAGGCCCGGTGGGGTGGCATGGTTCGGGATGGTCTGTCCTCGAGCGGCTTGTTTTGCCCCTTCATCTACAATCTCATTTCCCTTCACTCCCTTGTGTCCCGGTACCCAGCGCAGCGTAACCTTCACCGACGCATGTTTCTTCTTAAGGGCTTTTGTCGCGCTATGCAACTCGTCGAGAAGATAATGCCCTGGTTGCGATGAATGGCCAGGCGCTGCTTGCATGGTCGCCTTGTTGTCCGCCGCGATTGATGCAACTTGCTTCATGTAGATGGAGCGAGGACTCTCCTGCCTCAACAACTCCACTCCTAGGATCAGCCCGATCAGCTCCGCCTCATAAACTGTATGCTCCTTCGATGGCCCTAGGTGATAATGCAGCATCTTGATACGATTGAACATGGTTATCATGTAATCCTTCATTTCGTCCAACATCTCTTCCTTCGGATGGACCGGCTTGCATCCAATGGAACGAGACCGAGTTGATGAGGTACGTGAGTTTTCTCCTATAACACCCTGAATAATATTTCTATATATCAGCGTTCACACTTTGAAGGATCGGCGCGAGCTTACCCTTACAGGTCCCTGGAGTTCCCCTGGTCCCAATTCAGATAATTAATGAGGTCTTCAACTCTCCCATTTCGTGAAGGACGTTGGCCATCTTGGACAGAAGCCTGCCTACAGGCATCTCTCCGTTCTCTGCGAATTAATGCCCGTTGGCGCCGTAAGGAATTGGTTTGCCTGCCAGGACGGCAGTGAAGATGATGATGAATAAGTCCACCGCTACATGAAAATCGATGATCAGTCGGTGCTATGCTATTTCGTGACAAGAACATACTATCTTGGATATGCACACACCCCCAGATGTTTTTCGCCTGACCCACGATACGCACTTCGCTGCGTCGCATGTTGATCATAGCTATAACCATCAATGCTGTGGGAGCTGGGCACTGGGCACCACAGTCTACCAGCTTGCCAGTGGCGTGACCAAAGGTTATACCAGGGTACACCATGTAAGACTTGATATATTCTGATATTCTATTTCAGACTCTGCTGACAAGAAGTAACAGTACAGGGATACTCACCTTCTTTGTTTGCCTGGAGAATAGGAACATCGATGTTGCAGTGCTATTGAGTCACAGGAATGGTGTTGATGCACCAGACGGGCTTCTGAATGCAGAAGAACACACCCAACAATGGGGGTACTCCTGAAGCAGGACACCACGTAAGAGCGTAAGTAGAGGAGTTGTAAGGGTGGGCTGAGGTTCAAAGAATAGGGTAGAGTAGTCTGATGATATTCGATCGTCGTCCGGGATGGTCCGCGTAGTGTCCGCTGACCTGCGGAACTGTTCGACTGGTGCACCAAAATAGATATGGGGCCTGTAGATAAGTACCAGAACATGCGGAATAGGTATGACGTGACTGGGTAGCCTGTAAAACACAATTGAAAGAGTCCCCGGGAGGTACAAAGTCGACAGGAATAGGTCCAAGAGTGTCCGGACCGATGGATGATAGGGGCCACAGGCGATATTGCGAAGATAAAGGAGGCCAGCCAGAATGATAGCGGTATATCGAACAGCGAGCAGAGGGGAAAACACGATGTCGAGGGGGTCTTAAAAGCAATGGGGTCGCAGTAGAAGGTGAACACAGGATTTAACACAGTAAAACTCGGGGCTTGTTAGAATTGCAACACAACACAGTAAACACAGGATAACCAAAGAAACACAAAGGGGGTCGCAGTAGAGATATACACACACAGTTCGCAGGGGTTCATGAAATCTTTGCTCTCGCAGGTATGAAGGGGGAAAAGGGCAGGGGGATCTTCCTCTTGTTCTAATGTACATAGTGTGCCTACTTATAGTAGGATACGGACTAATCAAATTGGTAGTTACGAGAAAGAGTTGAGAAGTAAGAAATAAGATAAAAGAAAGTGTTCGAGAAGGTACAAGAAAGGTCCAGGAAATACAATACAATGTCCGAGGGAGATACAATATACGAACGAGCACATGGAAGGAGATATCGGGGGTGGACGCGTAGCTCTCGCATGACTCCGGATGATGCGCGGATGTGAATTCAAGAGTTTCGGATGTCGCTGGTGACGCCATCAGGGAAAACCTTCTAAGCTGATCACATTGAATTACTAGTAATTGCCTTAAACACCATGAATCCTACCTGATTATCCTCATCAGCAAGATTATACTGATCCTTGGTGACCTGCAAGGTGCCTTGTGTTGTCACCAAGTTTTAGACCTAATACATGGTGATTCATGCATAAAACTGCTCAATTCATCTTGTTAGCATGTAATTCACTACAAGACATGATGTGCTCTAAGGCATGACATATAATCATCACTGAATCACAGTGCAGAACACAGTCTTCCCTCAATTTCACTTCAGACAATGCACTCAGCAATATAGCAGAAGAATCATATAGTATTGTTGGGTCCAAGGAAATTACTACCAAAGCCAATTAAAACATCTGTATCAAAGGTGTATCCATCCTATCCAAAGACTAAAAGAGTGGGAAGATCAAGGGAGAGGAGGGAAGGATATACTCTGGCACCATGTAAGACCAGCACAAAACATAATGGAGACCATAAGAAGAGATTAAACAGAGAGCAGTAACAAGATATAGAAAGAGAACAGATAAAGAGAGGGTGAGAGATAGATCATGCGGAGACCAAACAGAGAGACAAAAGAGTGACAGACAAGAGGATGAAGAGATGATGTGCGAGGATGCCAAACACTACTCAGGCATGTTGGCGTAGTCAACCACACCAGCATCCTCAGCAGCATCACCAGCATCAGCAGGTGAAGTGCTCCTACAAGACAATCATTAAGCAAAACAAAAGCGCAGGCAAATGAGACACATACCGAACAAGGTTAAGGATCGTCACCAACAAGCGATGACCACGCAGAGGACATCATCGAGGAACAGCTCCGCCGCAAGGTAATTCGCAACACCAGTATCGACATGGAATGGGACAGGTATAGGCCTCCCCGTCGTCCACCAGTTCATAACAGCATGCACCTAGAACGAGGTGAGTGAAGATGATGACATGCCGAAACAAATTGCTTACCGCAGCGATGGCCATAAGCAGCATTGGCCGTGGTATCTCCATCTCGAAGGGCTTGTCAGGAAGGGATGACTTCATGTCCTTGACATAGAAATTACCAACACTGGCAGGGTCCCTGAAGTATGCAAGGCGAAGGACCTCGAGGATGAGAGAAGACTGAAATGGCCGGCTCATGGCAGGTCGAGGCTGCATGACAAGAATGAGAGACATCAAGAAAAAAACCGAAGCATGCTCACATTAGTGTCCGAGATTGGTGGATACAAGTATGCACGATTCACGAACAGATCCTGGATGATCTTCTGGATGTCGGCCGCAGGCAGCAGGGTACCATAGGGGGACAACTTCAACTGCGGCACAATCTGGCTGGCGACGAGGTCCTTGATGTCCTTCCGAGCATGGCTGAGACGGTTGGACACCTACAAGAGGAGTCAGGAGGGTGTCGTAGAACATTGACTAAGAGGACTTACATGAATCACAACAGCGTGTCGGTAGTCTTCATCCTCTTCGAAGCGCTTGACGAGAATAGCAGGGACCTGTGCAGACCGAGCACCCTCAATGAGGTGAGCGTTCATGCTCTGTACCTTACCATGAATCTCCGGATACGCGGTGACGAAAGCAAAGTCGTGTTCAGCAAGCGTGATACCCCGGTTGATAGCACGGCGGACAAACTTGTGCTGAGGGACCAGGTTGGCCACACCGTGGTGGTTGAGGTTGAGGTCGGTCCACGTAGGCCAAAGCAGTTGCGGTTGAGCGTTGTTGGTGTTGTCGTCCTCAGAGTCGTTGTCGGACCCTCTGTCCTCGTCGTCCTCGTTGCCCTCATCGTCAGCAGCAGCCTCGTGGCCACCAAGATCAGCATCCGAGTCATAAAATATAGGTTCCTGCCAGCGAACTTGTGAGCACGCATCATCAAACTGATGATGACGGTGATGACATACCTCCTTAGCCTTCTTGAGCAGCTGGGCAGCGGTCGTCTTGCGCGGCTTCCTGGTGTTCACGAGGTCGAGGTTATCATCGAAGAGACCTTCCGCAAGATTCTGTAATGAATGTCAGTACGGACATTGAACACCGACATAATATAGAACATACCTTGACTCGGACGATTGGTGCTTCGTCCGAAGCGTCGTCCAAAAGATTGGCTATCTTTCGAGCAGCGGCAGCCATGTCAGTCTCGCGAGCAGACTGTCTTCTGTTGGAGGTGAAGGACTCAGGGAGAGGGCTGTCGTCCCGAAGGTCGGCAGCCCATGCTGGCACCTATACGACATAATAATCAGGAGTGTGTGCTCAATCCAAGAACAGAAACATACCTCTGTAGACCCTCCGACATCAGCGTCGTCGTCTTCGCCTTCCTCATCATCCTCGTCTTCATCGAGCTGGCTGCACTCCTCGTCCTCATCATCCTCGTTGCCGTCTTCGCTGGCGTTGTCTTGAGGGCCCTCGAGCTCGGGGTCCAGTGATGGGTCCAAACCCATCAACTCCACCTGACAGTAAATAAGTCAGCCCAATGTTCAGCAGTGTGACGAAAGAAAAGACAAACCGCAGCGTTGTACCGCTCACCGGCTTCATAGTCGGGGGCGACGTCACCGTCCGTCGAGTATTCGTCGTCACGGTGACATGGCACTAACGCACGTCGAGGGACACCTACGCAACATCAGAATCGTGAGGAATACCGAAGTGGAATCGACATACCTGCCGACGACTTGCTCGCGCTGGGTGTTGCTTGACTCGGACGCGGGGCATGTTTCGGCGTAGGGCGTGTGGCTAGTAGGTAGGAGGAATGGGAAGAGGAGGAGAGGAAGCGATGAGGAGATGATGGTAGCAGAAAAGGAGATGAAACGAGAAGAGCGCGTGTGAGAAGTTGAATGGTGAGTCGTGAGATGGTACTGAACATTGCCTAAATCACTCACCTGGAGGTTTGACAGCAGGCGCCGGCCTCGCCGCCTTCGAACGCTTCGCGCTGTTGCCAACCGCACCGACGCCTTGAACGTTGGCCGACTTGGTACGTTTCGTTGGCTGCGGTTGTGTGTCGGAGTGGGCACGCTTACGCCCAGGGACGAGTTCTACCAGCCATGTGAGTGACTTCAAAAGGAGAGCGAAGGATATGATTGCTAACATACCTTCCCATTTAGCATTGGCATTCGTTTTGGCCTTGCGTGGAGCTACGCCGTTGATGAGACCCACGGCTCGCTGGTACCGGATACGCCCATAGGA